>CAJNDV010018014.1:0-47344 GCA_905221635.1 Symbiodinium sp. CCMP2456 | reverse complement strand
ATGTATGTATGTTTGTATGTTTGTATATTTGTATATTTGTTTGTTTGTTTGTTTGTTTGTTTGTTTGTTTGTTTGTTTGTTTGTTAACCCGATCTATATACGCACAAGATCGCACAAGCAATTGTGTATTTGCGGTAGAATTTGGATGATTCGCTGGCGAGGCTGGGTGGAGGGTGGCAATGCGGGCACTCGATCCTGGATCCTTCCTGGACAGGGTTGTATTGGTGCATAGGTTGAATGTCCATGTCAACATCGTAAATTTGCAGCTTTTCGTCGAGGTTGTCAAGTTCGCTGGGCTGTCCCCATGTGCAATGTGGTAAGGCTCATATTGGTGATGTCCTGCCAGGAGTACTTCTGCGCAGCTCCACTGGGTTGCACTCGTCTCAGCTGTCCCCAGCACGGAATCCCACGGCACCTGTTCCAAAACGCAGGCGGGGGACGGCCATGTTACCGTGTGGGTACGACCCCCGCAGGCGGACAAGCACTGACAATGTCAACACGCTTATCATCATTTTGTGCAGCAGCAGAACTTGCCAGGCGAAGGGGAAAGAGAAGCCGCAGGACAAGCATCCCGCCCACCGGTAGGAGCCTATTAAACACAACCCATTGCAGATTGATGAGGATGTGGAGGTCCAGGCAGCGGCTGCCAAGATGTTTCATCGCTTCAAGCCTTAGGCTCAAGCGTGAAGTCCGAGTTTCTGTTGCAGGCCTCCGAGACATCCTCCTAAATCTAAAGTTCGGAGGATGTTGATTGAAAGCGCGGGTCTCAAGAATCACCTTTCAGTGGCCTTTGCAGACTTTCATTTGAGACACGAGGCTGGTTAGCGGTAAGTACGACTGCTCACCGAAGCAACTTTCACCATTCGACTTGCTCCCGTTTTCAGTCAGCATGTCCACCAAGCTCCTGCCACGAGACTCTGCGATTCCAGGCTCTCTTGACTGCAACGTGCTGAAAGCAGTTGCGTTGTGCCATGCTTACTTACATTGCGAGGCGATCAGGCAGATTAGCACTTGCTGTTGCTGCAAGCCCACCCAGGTTTTCCAACCAAGCAAAGTGACCGGGCCAGGTTTCAGTTTTAGGCCATAAGCTCAAAGCGCAAGGTGCGCAAGGTACAGGGGTTCTGGATCCCAGCATCCTCGAACAATTTGATGCCTGCTGCTGCGGAGTCAGCTGACCCGACTAGCTTCAGATCAACTAAGCATACTAAGCTAAGGCTGCTAAGGGCTGATAGTTCGGATGCTGCGAGTGCAGATGTGCTGTTTCACTTGACTGGCTGCTCGAAATTTGCATGCCTTCCCAAATCTCAACAGACCGGCAGCAAGTGCTGCTTGTGTATTCTTGGCAGGCGATGCAATCGCAAAACTGGACAATTGTGTGTGCCCACTCAAGCTGCTAGTGTCTTTCATTCTCCGTGCTGGTGTTCTGACAGTTCGTGCGAAAGCAGGGTGTCCACTTCAATCAAAAGACGGTCTGTTGTCTCCCAGCTTGTATTGCAGGGTGGATGGGGATCGCCCACATGCAGACATCGCACAGTCATCATGCGATTCACTTCAAAGCAGCAAAACCCTACACTCTACACGTAGTTCGACACTCGCCTCTGCCCGACTGCGCACCCCGGAAAATATCGTTGGAAGGGGGGAAGTTGCTTTGCTCGGGTAGCTGCGAAACTCGACGAAATAGATCTTGAGTGTAGGTGCCGTTGTCGTCTGGGGATTCCATCGCCATGCTGCAGGAAGGAATCCATGGAACCCGCAATGGGGATGGCGGAAGCCCAGGGAAGGCATCATTACGACGTATCATTGCGAAGTGCCAAGTGGCAGCACACGTCGCTCTTAGACGTAGCAGGCTGACTTGCCGCCTTTCTGCTACTTGTAGCATGAGAGCCACCTCGGGGACGGCCACGGGGTCAAAAAAAAGCCATGAGCTTAAACTGAAGCCAGCCGCTTCCGTGCCGTAAAGTAGATAAACAGAACATCCCAAGTAAACCTCCTTAAATTGAAGCCCAATAAGGCGGAAAAGACCCTGTCAAAATGCTGGGCGGCCGGCCGCAAGGGGGGGGGCCCGGCGAGCGAAAACCGCTTCTAGGATCCAAGCCCAAACTCCTGGAAAGACCCCCCCAAAGCACCCGAAAAGGCCCACAAGGAGTCCAATCACACATGGGATGGCAGTGGACAGCTTGAAACATAGCCCCGCACTCGGCAACGAGCCAAAGCCACCCAAACCTGAGGGGTCGGCGAGTACCCCGGGCAGACTTCCCAGGAACTCTCGAGAGGTTTCAGAGAACTTCGGTCGACTGTTGCGAGCAAAATCCCACCGTAGCCACGGATGCACACTATTTATTCCCATGCAGGGAAGTACAACCAAACGCCAATCATTGGCAAGTGTAGCTGTCTGTACAACGAATATGAAAACTCTGCCGAATGACGCTGTGACTGTTTTGTCTCCTTGGATGGGTGGCTTTTCTTGGATGAATGCTTGCGTGTATGGCACTCTGACTCTGAGTACTCTACAGATTGAATGCGAGAGGGGGGAAATCCATCTGAGAGATGCCAAACTGAGCAAGGCAACCATGTAAGGGCTCGCCAACACATGAACCAACAAAGCCCACGACATACTCCAGACCAGCCTCAGTTTGTGATATCAAATGTTCATGAATTCCAGAGTTCACAGTTGCATGCAGCAGTGCACCAAAAACGGCAAGGGAAATACGGTCTACAAACTACAACAACACCAAACAGTCAAGTAAAGCTTGACTCAATGCGATATGCTGGAGAGTCGCAGCCTGATTCGAAGCATACGTATTTGCAGCACTGACACTACTCACTAGGGACAGCGCCAAACGTCTGACTGGATACACTAGACCTGGCTCACGTGGACAGCAGAAGACTGCATACTCCTGCTGCGGAAAGCCTGCCGACGTCCATGGTTTAATCTGTTCTGAGGACAGAGCATCCATGGCCCAAACATGATGACGACCATCTGAATCGATGGCCCAACCCTAATGCTGGTATACAAGGCGGCTGCCTTCTTCCTTTCCGCCGGCACACACGCAGTGAGTAGCGATGCCATGTACTGTACCTTCTTGCTTCCCGCGCCTCTCAAATCACAGTTCAGTACGAATCGTCCTGACCTTCTCGCTTCCCCAGCCAGTGCCTCCTACAACGAGCCTGAAACGGTAAGCCACCACCGACACTAGCACCCAGTTCCATCAAACGACTGTCAAGCTGGCCATGACACCCGGTTTGCAACATAGTGGAGTCCTTCTCTGCACGCATAAACTAGTTTGTGTTTTTGTTCTCCAAGATTCCAAGATTAAGCAAGCTCTTAAAGAGCGGAAGTCCTGTAGATCCGCCGAGGCCGGAGGCCGGGGCGTCTTGGTCAAGTTAATTGAATAATGTAATGAATATGTCATGATGTAGAACCCAGCCCCCTTTAGGAGAGGCCTGGGATTGGGCTTTTGTGTTCGACTTTTTTGGTTCAATTTTGAGGGGTCCGGCTGAAAACTGGCAGTGATGGCGAGTGTACGGGAGAATTGGGTGCATGCGCTCGTAGTCTATAACTATGGCTGCCGGCCCCATCGCACCGCGGAGCTGCTACAAGTGTGCTATGTGGGTGACAAATGTCGTCATGGTTGGGCCATGGATATTCATGGATGCTCTGTTCTCAACGGATTCCATGGACCTCTGCTTTCACCACAACGAGAACGGAGTAAAACAGAGAAAGTTAGGCAACACTGCAGAAGTCAGAAATGAAGGCAGAAAATCCGGACACAAACGCTGAAAACACAAAACAAGCAAAGCAAAACGCACGCAACATCGACCTAACACACAAAAAACACCCGCAGCAACAGCAGAAGGCATCAACAACTCGGGAAGTAGGCGCATGGCAGAGCAAAGCAGAGAAGGTTGCAAAACGAGGAAGCATCAAAAAAGGGAGTCGGGGTCAGCTAACGCAACTGACAGCCCAACCAACACGAACGGGGGCAAAACGTGGGGCCTGCGCCTTTCTTGCAGCTACCTTTGGCGATTTGTGGTACCAGCTTGCAAGGTCCCGTCACGGAATGGCCCCCGAAGGCTGTGCTGTGTCCGAACTTGGAGAATCAAGTGCCCTTATGGAAGGAGAACACGCTAAGTAAGGCTTGCGCGAGTTTAGTAGTCCTTCAGCGCCCGTGCTACCAAATGACTTGGAAACAGGAACATCCTGTGACCCCAGCCATCACCTGGTTACTTGGAAGTTTTAGGAGATTTTTGCACAGCGCTTTGGGCGCATGCTCAAGTTCTGTGATTCTGAGAACCTTGCAAAGGCCGTCATGGGCAGCAGCTCCCTCGCGTTCTGGTCCACCCGACAGGGAGTTCTGATATGTTCTGATGCTTATATGCAGCTGCAAGCCACAACAATCCGCGATACGACTCCGAAACGCGAGAATTTGGAACATTTGCAGCCACGGCCAGCGGTCTTCAACGTTCCTATAAAGGCAAGGAGTCAAGGCATGTTTCTGCAGGTTTCCAGTTAGCACAATTCTGAAGGCAGTGTTCGGCACAAAGCTCCTAGCAGAGAGAGAGAGAGAGAGACGAAAGAAAGAGGGCGAAGGTGGAAGCAAGCAAGGGCGAAGGTCGTTTGTGCAGATGCCACAGCCTGCTGTAGCCTCACGCACCCAGCTGTGTACAACGAGACAAGTGCGAGCACGTGTGTTGTTCGGAGCCGAACATGTCGATCGCAGAGAAGCACGACCACGATGAACAGAACGGGGATGAAGGCGGAATGGGCATAGCATACCCTCACTGCAAGCATGGGGATGCTTGGAACGGGATTGATGGTTTGACAGGGCATGCCGACTGACAGCCACTGCGTGCGCGTGCTGTTTATGTAGCTGCGTAGAATTGCAAGCCATTGGCAGGCCCGAGTGCTCCAGAGGGGCTTTTCATTACGGCTTTGCAGCAGGTGGGCCAAGTCAATGTCGAGGCTTGAGAGAATCTGGCAGTCCAGGTGAAATCCTCCCAAGCCGAGCTGATTGACCAGCTCGTAGTCTTGGAAAGAAGTCACTTTCAGGAAAGTTGGGCACGGAGCCCCAATCCCTCATCGTCCTAATCATTGCTGCAAGATTTGGCACTCGCAGGATCTGGAAGTACATCTGATGCTGCGAAAGCAGCTGGAGACAGAAGTGGAAGCTTGGTTTCCTTCAGCTTGGTTGAGGCATCGCCGCGAAACTATCCTGCAGGAATCTGCAGTGAAATTACCACTTCTAAGGAAAGGCTAACCCGCGAAATTGATGCACGCTTTCAGGCCACGTTCTCTGCGTTAGTCTTCATGCAAGCTTGGTTTGCCAGCATGCAGCGCGTTCCGTTTCAATTGAGTAGATGTGCATCTGGGCAGTCTGACAGGCCAAAACCACCGCAGCAAGAAAAAAGAAGATGAAATCATCCCGAAAGCCGAAGCAAGGGATGTACGAGGACGAGACTTCGGTTCCAATTGACGTGCAGCTGAAGAAGAGGGCTCTTGCCTTTGTGGCTGAAGGCCGAGGCTGGCTTGCGCAGCTGGGTGCTGACACTAAGGAGCCGGCAGAGGAGCCAGCAGAGGAGCCAGCAGCGAAACCAGAGGAGGCAGTCGAGCATGCAGTGACCACGAACGCCAAGAGCCGCATTTCAGATGCACGGAGTCGAACACACTTTCTGTTCGTGGTCGGAGCAGAGGAGAGAGATACACAGCGAGAAAATTCCGTGTTCATCAGGATGTGCTGGCACACCGCTTCTCTGGGTCAGAGGAATGAGGCTGACACAGAGACAGCGTAGTTTCCTCTGCTGTTGACGGTTGACGCGGTGGGGAGTGGGCTGGGAGCGGTGAGCGGGGTGATGCGAGGTGCTAGCAATCAAAGCAATCAATATTCGTCCTCGACCCCTTGCGTTGTTTCGAGGGCATTATGCACCCAACGGTGTCAGCAGTAGGGGTGATGCTTTTCATAATCTTCAATAGCTGGTGGCAATCGCGTGTTTCATGCGCATTCGGGCTCCTCGCCTTTATCAAATCATTCACTCGTCTTACTAGTCCCATCACTTTCACGGAACTTAGCATCTTTGAGATTGCTGAGGCTGTTGCAAGTTACATCTTGCATAAACAGAGCTAAAGAATCCAAAGGCCAGAAGGCCTACCTAAACAGCGAGCTACTGCTGTACAGCTACCAGTAACACTCGACACTGAAACACACCCCAGTGCCGAAGCTCTAAGCCCAAATGATCCCAAATGTCAAGACTCGAAAATGTAGAGACCATCCGTTAGACACAGGGACAGACCGAGTGACAGACCTCTGATTGCGGCGTTCTGGACCTATATTGCAAAAGTTGTCGTCTTCGCATCAACAGGCGCGAAGCTAGATCGAAGCAGTCGGTCTCAAGTTCATGAGTCGGATGTCGAAGCTTAAAGGAAATTACAGCTGTCGGAATATCTCGGAGTTTAGGCTTTGGCAAGGCAGCAAGGCATTACCTTCCGAAGTTCTTTCATGTCCTTGCTCAAAGCTGAGGTTTTACGCATTTGGTGAAAGCGGATGCGCATGTAGACGGGATCAGCGACGATTTCAACATCAACAAGAGATTGGAGCACGCACGTGCCAAACTCGAGTCATCGCGAAACAATTCGGCGATGAGACGAGTCGAGCAGCTTCTCAAAATGGCCATGGGCCGAGATGAGGACTCAGAGGACCTTAGCTTTCAGAGAGCCATGAAGCTAGAAAGGTTCCGTGCCAGTTCGAGGTGCTTCTCAGACTTGCACAAGTTCTGCAATCTGTATAATCTGGCCCAACAAAACGAAAGCATTGGCAAATGCGGAAGCGAGGTTCGGAGCAGGAGGGAGGCTTGGCGAGAGTTACGGGAGGATTCCGCCGATCCGAGTGAAACTGCTCGGCAGTGGATCATTAGTTTACGAAGGAAGCAGTGGAGCGTATCTCCTGCTGAAATATCATCTTCCAAAATACTCGTCCAGAGATCGCGGACGACGATTTCAGCAAAAACCCTCGTCCCAAGCTCGCGTACGAGGATTTGGGTCCAAAGCCTCGTCCCATGATCTCGTACGAGGATTAGGTCATACCAGGTCCAAACTCTCGTCGGCTTCATGATTTAGATCCTGACTGTGGCTTTCCCAGTGCGGCTTCGGCAAACCTGGTTATATATCTTCGAGGGTGAATGGTGCTATAAGCATCAGTGCAGCAATCCAGAAAGACGGAATACGTCCCAGGTCGTGGGGTCAACCCTGGCGCAGGACACTCGCCTAAACTTTTGTGTGGGGAGAAAGCCCCGGACTAGTGCTTGTCCTTGCTGGGTGGGCTAATGCTGACAAGGGTGCGGAATTCCGGGGCGGTACTAAGAGTCGTGGATCACTCGAGGAGCGCCCCTTTTCCCCCTCCCGGTGGCACTCGGGCGACAGTGCCGCACAGTGCCCGACGAGGAACATTGAGTCCCTGTGTGGTGCGACGACGACGCTGACTTTATCCACTACTGCTGCTAATCTGTGGTAAAAATTCGTCAGAGGCGCATGCTTGTCCAGACCGTCACAAAAAGAAAAGCTCCTGATTACCGTGCTTGATCCTGCTTGTGCCTCCTTTCGGTGGTCCCTGTTGAGGCCACTGCTGAGGTATTGTGCGCTGGCTGAGCTTAGGACGGCCTAGGACTCGCTGATACTCGCTGACAGTGCACCCACGCTTGTTTGCACACTTGCACTTTGGGGTACGGTCCAGTATGCTGGGCAAGTTTTCATGCGACTATCAATCCTCCTGCATGACCCGCTGAGCCGTGCGGTCCAGGATTTGCATTGGATTGTTGTTGATGCCTTGCCCTCCTGCCCCCTGCGCCTATGGGCCGTTTTCTGCTGCTTGGTGGCGTGCTTGCCCTCTTTGCTGGAACACTGTTCCCTCTGCGTCTGGTCGCCCCGTGTGTGCCCTCTGTGCTTGGAGCGTGTACACTACGAAGGTAGGCGAGCAGACAGCTCGCGAGAAGGGGCACCAAGCCCGATCGGAAAACCGTGTTTAGTCTTGCTCAGAGGGTCGAGACGATTGCAACCAAAATGGATGAGGGACGTGAGCCAAAGCAGGCACCCACTGCAAGATAACGGCACTACACCTCAATGTTTGATTCGTACCTTCAAGGGGGCGCTCGTTCTTTTCCTTGTACCTTCAAAGTGTTGTGCCCGTAGCAGACATAAGTGCTGCAGGGCAGGGGTAATTAAGGCATGTTTTTCCCTCCTGATGCCATGTTCTCTGATGCCACGGGGGCACACCAAACCTTCCGTGTTGGACAGCCCAGCACACCCTCGTACAGCAGAGCCCCTCTGTCAACGTGATGGATGGGGATGCGCCTGGAGCGCGGGGCTTCAGGCCTGCTGGCACCTCTTACTCCTAGCAAAGCAAAGTATAACAGGGTAACGCAGACGAGATTGGAGAACTTCAAGGAGGCATGCATATGTATTCATTTAATGTCGGCAGAAGAGGAGACAGACGCTTCGGTTGGCGATGGGACTTTTCAAGCAAAAGATGCAGAACTATATGCAGCCGGCCCAATTGAGTTGTCTCCGGATTCAAAGTCGTGGAATGTCTGCTACAATTACAACACCTGTGCCGGCGCTGAATAAATATCGGCCAAGGCCCTGCAATGATCGAATAAGCTTACCTGAAATGAAGTTCACCCGCTGAAATCCCAAGTATGCGACAAGCAAGCGTGTCTGACTGCAAGTTTACGACACTGAGATTTGAACGGAAGCGGGCCTTCCCCTGTCGTTGTTGCATGTTCCGTGCTGTGGCGCGACACGGTCGCGCGCTGAGGGCTGTGTCGCCCATATCGTAGTCCAGTGCAAAAGACCGCTTAACGAAAGGTGCGCTTCAATGTGTTCAATTTCATTGATTGACCTTCTGCGCCATCGCAGGACGACCGGTCAGGAAACAGCGAACTTCGATGGCTGATGTTTGAAGCCACGGCCTCTTGAATGCAGGCCTTTATCGGACATGAAGAGGCGTGAACTGTTCTTCCGTTTTCACTCTGCTTCGCATGTCTCGCTAGATTCCTCGGATGCATAACTTCACTGTACCTTCTGCTGACCTTTTGCTTGCGGCCTCGGCTTTTGATGGGGTCAGATATTGACGCAGGATTCGGGTGGCGGGACAGCTGGAACAGCATTGTGTGGGAAGGTAGGACGGGACGGACCGCTGTTTTCTGCTTGCCGAGCTCAGGCAGCTGCCTTGATCGCCGCGGTCGCCTGAGTTGGTGTGGACAGCTCATCTTGGGCATAGAGTAGGAGACTGTGAGTATATGGAAACTCCCGAACTGTTTCAGCACGCAGTACTGTTTCTTTGCAGCCGTGTGCACGAGGCGCTACGCATGTCTTTCATTCGCTGCGTGATAAACGAAAGCATTACAACCGGGATAGTAAACAGCAGGGACTAGCGGTGCATGACCCGGCGCCTAAGTGACAACGCGGGGTCCGCGGGGGTGTTCGGCAGGCGTTGAGTCTCCGGTCGGCGTCGTGCGTTCGGGACTGGGGCTGGGTCGAATGGAGTGCGTTGCAAATGCCCGTGAGACGTAAGCACGACCCCCAGTCTGGATGGAAGCAGACGAGAACTCCACAGCATCCGACACGGTTCGCTGTTGTGAGAAGTTCGGGAGAATGATGTGCTATCCATGATTGTCTTATCCCGTTTGAGGTCAACTCCGTCCTGCTAGGCTTGGAGGTGCAGTACACCTCATCGAACCTTCAGCCCAACCTCTCCTTCATGTTGGGCAGCGTTCTGTTCGGAGTGTGGTTTATTTTCGAAGTGTTCGTCCGGATGTATCACGCGGGCCCCATCCAGTTCTTCATGAATGATTCACGCTGGTGGAACATTTGTGACCTTTTCCTCATGGGAGTCAGCGTGCTGGATATTTGCCTGCTTCTACTTGGTGGTGCTTCGACATCTCTGTCCAGCCTCAAAATCTTGAAGATGATCAGAGTGGTTCGGCTTTTCCGAGTGTTCAGGTTTTTCCAACAGCTCGCCACATTAGCCCTGATGGTCGCAGAGTCTGTGAAGCAGCTCCTGTGGGCCCTTTCCATGTTTGTCCTAATCGTGTATATTTTCGCAATTACGTTGACGAGCTCGTGCACAGACTGGCTAAAGTCACAGGTCGACTTCAGCAAATCAGACTGGGAGTGGGACGTTGCGAACACAAGCCAACCTGGTGTTAAGGAAGTTCATCACTTCTTTGGGAGTCTGCCGCGCAGCGGCTACACTCTTATTCAGACAACGCTGGGAGGAATTAGTTGGCACGAGGTTACAGATTCACTTCTATATGTTGATGCCATCTCCTTTTGCTTGATGTTCGCCTACTTGGTTTTCACTATCCTGGCCCTGCTGAACGTTTTCACAGGCCCTGCAGTTCAGCAGCAATCGATTTCGTTATGTGTCTTCATGGATCGACTCGGGAACGTCACATCGTGCATTGGCGACAGGTGTTTTTGTGGACAATGCTGTCCAGAACTCCAAAAAGCAACGCCAGATCCAGATTGAACTCTGTCTGCAACAGATCCTGCTTTCTCCTAGGTCACGCACCATTCTGTTAGTGCAGCTGGTAGCTTGCTAAGCCCATCTCCGATGGTTGCCGTGCTTTCAGGTCCAGGTAGCTCTTCGCTCCTCAAAGCAGTCGATGGCAGGGCTTCGGGTGTTCACATTAGGAAGCAACGAAAGGTCCCTCTGCGAGAATGCGCAGATTGGTACTCGCGACTGTTGCTTCTTCCGTGAGCAATATGAATCCGTGGAAGTGGTGCTACTGATCGCTCCGTACTTACCTAAGCTTGCTATGGGTGATTAGCTTCTGACCGGATGCTTCGCGGCCTGCGACGTGCACATGTGGTGTAGGTCAAACATGGTCAAACCCGAAGACACCCAAACGTTAAGCTGGCTGCACAACTGCAGAACTGAGGAGGAAACCCTGGAGAAGAAGCGCATGGGGTTAGATCAGATCATCGAATTTTTCGTAGCCACAGACCTTGATGGTCAGAGGCCGAGCGGAAAGACTTTTGATCGTCTGCTCAATTATACCTGGGAGCAGCGTAGGCATGCCGGCGTAAGTGTTCCGGAGAGCTTGCACAGTGATCGTCACATGTCGCTAAGGCGACGGAACGATCAGCCTGCATGAAATCCATGCGCTGTTGCAAGATCCTGTGATGAACGCATCCTTGGCGGATTAAACTGCTCGCATGGCATACTGAGAGCGATGAGCTCATGTTTGGACCTCGCCAGAAGTGGTTAGCAGGCTTATTTCGACATCATCGGCTTCAGACCTGGAGATGCTCAGATGCTCGCCGACCTGCTAGACAGGGACGGATCAGGTCGCGATTTCTTTGCAATGCTCCTTGTGGTTGTCTTGCAGTTTTGTGCTCATCAACACGTGCTCATCAGGTGCCATCACCCTGAACGAGTTCATAAATGGTTGTGAGCGGATGAAGGGTCAAGCCAAGGGTATTGACGTGCATCTACTGTTGTTGAAGTGTCACCACATCTACGAGAAGTTGGAACGACTGGATGTGCTTGCTCATGGCACACCTTTCCAAGCAACCAATCGCGATGGCAGCAAAGGAATCGTCTCAGCCGAGGCTTCACCGTAGCCGAGCTTGGCACTTGCATGTTTATGCTGCATCGGTGCGCCTTGGCACGGTTGGACCTGTTGATGGCTCCGGTCGTGGCTTCCGAACCTGTTGGGGCTGCGACGAGACCGGTCCGGACGATCAGAAGCATTCAGAAGCCAGACCTTCGCAGAGTCACCACATGCTGTCGATAAGTTCACAGCTTTTGCACAAAGAGAGGTCGCTCACAAAAGGTGATGCTTGTGTCGCTTCAGCCTTGTGCCACGACCGGAGTTACAAAAGCAGCTTATGCCTTTCACAGTTGTGCTGCAGACATGCTACTAACACGTATCGCCAATGTGCCTTATTTCGCTCATTTTCGCTCGACGCTATACACACTTGATGATGAACGCCGACACTCGGCCCTACGTGACTGCTGGCTTGATGTTTGAAAAAAAATGTCGAAGGTTCTTCAGTGAACGGATGATGCATCTGGCCAGAACTCATGCTGTAGGGCTAAGCACACTGGCACACGCTCAAGCGGCTTAGACACAGGGAGGTGGGGACAGCAGTCTCAGTTGGCAGTGTAGGACGGTTGAGAGAGAATTGGCTTGGCCCGAAGGCACTGAAGGACTCCGTGACCCCTGCCGGATAATGTTGGTGTTGCCTGCGCAACGGCAGAAGCATATTTTTGTGCTTATTGGGGCCGGGGACCGTTCTGGCACCATCTGTAAGCTCCTTGATCTCCATTGGCATGCACCGGCTCTTGAGGATTGGTACGACCGTCACGGACGTCACCGCTTGACCTTCAACTCACCTCTGGTTCAATATCAGACCTGCTTCCATCTTGTCGAGTCCCGCAAACCCACCTCTGTGGGCACAGGCTAGCCGACACCCTGGAAGTGGCGTGTTTTGACCGCCGAGTGTGTAAACACTCGAAACGGCTCACTGGTTTCGAGGCCAGCAGACCTCTCAACTCCTTGGGAAGTGCTACTTTCAACAGCGTTTTCAAGAGCATCTGACCCATTTTGGACATCACACCATGCGTTTTTAAGCCAAAACCGGCCGGAAAATGTGAATTGATTCAGCTCTTGCGGACAACACACTCCGCGTCATGCTTGGGCTGTGGACTGCCATGACAGTGCTGTCCGGTGAGTCAGGTATGAGGCGTACGGCCTCGCGGCTGTGCGAGCTGGCATGCCCATCTCCCATCTTTGATATCCTTGCTTTCGGAGTGCACGGTGGTCATGACCTCTAATTTGTCGTGCTGGTTGGTTGTGTCGGTGTGGTCTGTACTTGAAAATGCACCCTAAGTGCGGCATGGGCGAAGGCCGCGAGAAGTCGTGCTGCTTGTTCATGCTGTGCGGTGTGATGGCTTCGCCAAGTCTGTTTTTTGCCATGGATAAGTGTGCTCAAGTGACGGTGGTTACGTGAAGCTTCCACATGGCACGGCGCAGAGCACCGAGGGTGCTTTGGCTTCATTCGGCTCCGCTTCTTTCGAAGTTCGTGGCCCGAGAGTCCCGTGCCCAGGCCGGCTTGATATTGGCTGCATGGTCTGCTTTTTTGACAGGCGCAGCTGAGACACTGAGACTGAGAGTGTGTGGCTCCAGCATGTTGGAACTTCTGCAGGTTGGCTCTTTGTAGGGCCGTTCTGGAGCGGCAGAAGTGACAAGACCTCCCTCCGCGCAGCCGACGAGCTGCAAGCTTAAAGTGATTCAGACAATCATGAAGCTGAATCGCCTGCTACAAGACCGCAGGCCCTACAGGACCTTTTCTTCCTTACTTGTAATGCTTGCCTTCAGCACGTCTGAAGGTATCAGAAGCGGACTTGGATACTCAGCTTAAATGTCTCGGTGGTCTGAGTCTGTTTAAGTCCTAGTCACTTAGTCTGTAAAAAACTGTTTGAGGTAGCTCGGTGGGCACTGGCACTATGGATGGAGACACGCTCGTAATTAGGTTGCAATCGCGGACCTGTTGAGGCGAGTGTCAGGCGTGTCTGTTGCCACCACGCAAGCGATTCCTGAGGTCCCAGATTACAAAAGTTGAGATCTGCATACACAGAGACTGCAAGCGCAGCTTGCCAGCACTTGAGCGATCCCCGGGCCAAGCAGATTCGGTGCCCTCTCGCCCTGGTTGCATATTTGGGCCATTTTGGTTCCTGCAGGCAGGGGTGGCGGCGCAAAGCTGAAAGCTGTCTTCGACAAGCTTGCGGACGGGACTGGAATTGAAGCAACTCGGCATTCAACTCGACTTTGCCAGGAACGTGGGCATGGGGGCGTCAGAAGATCCGCGCAAGCTTATGCGCAAGCTTTGCAGGTTGGGGAATATGACTGCTTTGACGAGTGCCCGTTCGGCCCGAACGTCAGGTCGGAGAATGTCGGAGAGTACAGAGCATCCGAGAACCTACTTTATCACACTTTCAGGACACTTCGAGGACCGAGTGACCAGTTCGGACGTGTCCTGAATGGAGTCAAGGGCGAAAAGAGAGTTGCGGAGATTTTGGGCGTGGACTTGCCCCCCGGCCCGCAAGCAAAACCAGAGACGGGGCAGCGGGCAACGGACTGGTGACCAGCATGATTTGGCAGCAGCGATTCAACTGAACTTCCCAGGCCTGACTCAGAAGAATGAGGCGGCGAAGTCGCCTTGCTCAAGACTCAAGAGAGAGCTCGCATGTCGCGTGTGAAAAGTTACTTTGTGTTCGTTTTGCTTCGTGCTGCACGTCGTGCTGATGCGCTTTAGATCGTTTTTTGCAATGTGTGAGCTGCTTCCGCCATCAAGACGTATTGGAATTCGAGAGAGGTTCTCGGGTCTCGGGGTTCTAGGAGATTCGGGAATTGCAGCAGCGGCAGGGGGGGGGGCAGGACGGCAAACAAATAGAGCCTGAAACTCGGGCAGATGCTTGACTTTTTGTGTCCTCCCTTCGCTTGTCCTGGCGGCCTGACAGCCAATTCTGGGGCCGGTCCCCCAGGGATGAAACGCATCCACTCAACAAAGAAGCAACACATGCAAATCGTCACAGTGGCAGCCAGTGGCAGCTCAGAATGTGGAGAGGTATATGGTGGGGGACACGGCGGGAGAATAATGACACAGGACGGCATGGATTTGGCTCAAGCTTGCCACTGCGCCTCGACTTCAGCGTCAAAGATGGAAGGCCGGGAAATGCCAGCTTCGATGACGTGGTTGTGATGGCATTGGATTTCGGTGCTTGGTTGGTTGCATCACAGCAGCTGTTGAGGTGCATTCGCGGCGCTTGATACTCGGCCAACACCAACTGCCAACCCTCGGCTTGGGACTCATGTCAAATCTCCTGCGATTTGTACTGCTGGACGCTTTATGACAATGAGGTCACTCTCCCGAGTCGGTGGCGCAAACCAGCACCATGCACAAAATCACAACGGAGCATACAACGTGGAATCTTGGCATGCTCTTCATCGTAGACGCGAACAGTTCCAAGAATTGGGTGAACACTTGCTTGTGAATTCACTGTGCTGTTTGGTGCCATCATCTCACAGGCAGCCACAGCTTCCGCTACAATCGCAGCTGTATGCCTGAGTCACACACGGAGAAGGCAACGAGTCAGGTCCCAGACCTCGTCGCAAAAAGCAGTTCTTGCTTGCGCTTGAAGGCACCAGGCGACTTTCGTGCAAGACTCAAGAGCAAGTGTCGTGCTGATGCCTGTCAGATGCGGAGACGGTTTGCTGCCGACATCGCGATGTTTCAGCAGTTCCTTCCGACTTAGGTTAGTAGCTCGTCCCGGCGAATGCATGCCAGAGGGCTGGCAGGTGGGCGCTGACTGATTGACCTTGCAATCTCGATAGTTCTCCGCAATGCGGTCTCAGCCGACCCAGCTGGGAGGTCCACCCCCCCTTCTTTTGGCCAAGGAGAAAAACGTTACCACCTCGCAACACCCCCCAAACACAGAGGTAGCAAGCAGGATGTCGGGAGTAGTTGGTGGTGAGTACTAAGTGATTAGTTGGGAAGTAGCAAGTAGAAAGGGAAACGTCAGGGACCTACACCCCCAGCTTGAAGGTAGCACGTGCGCAAATTTGGGAATTCTCGATCTCCATGTGCTCTTTTTTGCTTTCAGGCCGAGCTTGCAAGTTGCAGCGTCGAGGACTTCAAACAGGCAGGCTGACGGCTGCTTCCGTTGTGGAGTGGCAGATCCTGTTTGTGCCAAGGCATTGTGGGTTTGCCCAATGTTGGCAAAAGCACACTCTTCAATGCTCTGTGTGACACTGGCGAGGCACATGTCACATGTAAAAGCCCTTGCAGCCTCCCCCCCGGTGTTCGTCGTGTTTGCGCAGGCAGAAGCAGGCAACTTTCCATTCTGCACCATTGACCCCAACATGGGCAAGGCCAAGGCGTGGCATGGCCATGCGCGACGGCAATCCAGACTTCTGCAGTGCATCACGACGACCGTAAGCCGTGAGGCCGTAAGTATTCTCCTAAGTCTCCCAAACCTTCGCTGCACCGCAACAGCTGTTTGGGCTTTCACTAATTAGGGCTGTTTCTCTCCTCCCACGGTAGCTGGCCTCAGCTGCAGCCACGACCTCAGAAAGTTGTTTTGGCTGCACGCAGTCGGCATTTGCATTGTGAATCCTTGCGAGTTCAAGTTCAGGACCTGAAGAGCTGGCATCAAGCAGAATCTTCAAAGCGTCATGGGGTGTGTGCTGCGCTCATGGACAGCCTGAAATCTGAAGCTCTGGGCACGTTGCAAGAGTCTTAATACTTAAGGTGGCAAGCACGGTGGAGACCAGTGAGCCGGCTGGCTCAGCCATCGTTCTTTGCTTGGTTTGAGCTGTCTCTGACATCGGAAGCCGCCAAGGCCAGAGAGCTCACCAAAGAATGCCAGAGGAAGCCAAACAGCCCCGAACCCTGGTAGGACATTTGGGGTTTCGCCTTCGCTTTTCGAGTGCCGTGTGCGATCACCATGCCGTTAGCGCCTGCATGATGGCATCGATTCCTCAGGACCTTGCTGACAAGTTCTGCGAATTCCCCAAAGGACGCTGAGGTGGGAGCAGAGGCTCAAGCGCTCGGGAGAACCAACTCGTGCGAGGCAGAACAGACGGCTTCGCCGACAGGGCTGAGGCAAAGTGGTAAAGCTAACTCCGTCTCAAAATTTGAAGCCCTTTGGAAGTGAGAGCAGGAACTCGAGACCTGGTGGCTTCATGCTCAACGAGGTCTGGTAATTCTGGATTTGCAGCATGGGAGAAACGTGTTTTTGGTCCTGAGATGTGCTAAGCCTGTCGCATCGTAAACATTCGTCGTTCTGTTGTCAGGAGGTCACCTCACCTGTCTCGCCGGGCAAATCCATCTTGAGAAGCAAGAGTCTGCAGGGACTCGGTCACAAGGATCCTGCGATCCCATGGGTAGTTCTTGACGAGGGCAAACTGACAACGCAGCGAGGAAACCGGCCGCCGAGCTACGTTTGATGCAGTGTCCTTGCAAGAGGAGGACTGCATCACAAACATTGTGCATGGCAGTGGGGACTTTCCGTGTGGTGTGCGTGCAGGAAATTGCACATTGCCGAAGTGGGGTTCTGAGTTGGATCTCAGCAGAGTTAAAGCTGGCTTGAATAGCAGCGGCACTGCAGCGGCAGAAGTCTTCTGCGCGGAGGTGTAAAGCGACGGGTAACTCTCGGGCAAGCTGAAGTTCGCGAATACCGGGTCCAGGCGACGCTGCAACTGTCCGAAAGCCACGAAGGTTCCTTCTGCATGGATGTGTATCAACAGAACACCTGACATTGCCGCAGATGACTCAATCACGGAGTTTCTGATGGCTTGCCGCTTGCTCCACAGCAACGGCAAGCAAGTCCCTGAGCTTCACCTCTTCACCACAAGTAGTAGACGGTAGTTTCCTGTAGCTGCAGGATGACACTTGCTGTGAGCGTTGTAGACGCGAACACCGCACCAGCCGGAAACACAGGAACGATGAGTCTTGTTGTGTTACGCCATATAAGGCAAAAACAAGTTGTGCCCAAACTCAAGATGCTGAAGGCTTTCTCAAGCTTGAATGTCCAGGTAGTGAAGGCAATCGCGGCCAGTTTGAGCTGGTTCCCTTGCGGAGTCCTTGCAGCTGTCACATTGCTAAGCAATTGGACATGTTGCAGCCACTATCTTTGGAATACTCATCATTGGCAGATGTTCTCAGAACTGTGAATTATTGGTAGTCCATAGAAGCCCCACACAATAAAGACGACATGCCAATGATGGCTCGATCTCGCGGCGTGCACCGCGGAGTCGACGCGGTTTGTCGTGCGTGCCTTCAAATACAACGATCATCTACTCGTAGCACCGGATGTGACATGTCGCCGCTACCAGCGCATTGGCAGATAGGCAGGCCTCGCACGTGTCTCCGAAAGTCCCGTCGCAGACCCATCACGCGGCAGGAAAATCAGCATGTTGAGTGTTGAGGCGATCATACCAGCACCGCCTTCGCGGCTTGCACTGCTGACGGTGACAGAGTGATGCAGCACTTGCAACATATATGTGTCGCTATGAGTCAACCAACATCCTACCAGGTGCCGGATGATCGGCTGGACAAGCTGGCTTCTTTGGCCAACTCCGAAAAAGTTATCAACGAGGTCTGTGCATTCTGACCAACTGTCCTTGCAATGCCATTTTGTGGCACAGATGATTGAGTACGTCGACATCGCGGGACTTGTAAGGCGTGGCATTGATTGATATTGATTGGCGTCGCATTAATGTGGATCCCGTGTCGCTGCGCAGGGGTGCCTCGAAAGGAGAGGGCCTGGGCAACCAGTTCCTGGGAAACATCCGCAATACAGGCATCGTTTGCACATCCAGGTCGCTTATCGCGTTGAGGCTAGGATCGCTTCTGTGAACATGGATGCAGATGCAATCGTTCACGTCATTCGATGCTTCGATGATGAGAATGCTAGAAGCTCGGTGTCGAACCCACCTTGCTTTCTTTCTTTGCGTGTGCTTCTCGTACCAGCACCTTGGCACAGGTTACACATGTGGATGGTAGCGTCGACCCTGTGCGAGCAGCTTGTCAAGACAGACGCTGAGTGTCGCAACAACATCCAAGAGCGGATGCTGCCGACATCAGGACATAGAAACTATCAGCCTGGAGCTCATCTTTGCAGATGCCGATCAGGTGCACCTGGCAAATTATGCACATTGCAGTTCGTCCTGTGTTTTCTTTGAAGTTCGTCGTCGTGGGTAAGCCTGGCCAGTGCGAGAAGCGTCTGAAGAAGGTGGAGCGGGAGGTGGTTGGACAGGCTCGAAGCCGAGTTCCTGAACCTCGCAGCGAGAGCTTGAAACCAAAATCAGGTCAAAGGCGCTAAGGAAGAAAAGGAGGAGCTCAGTGCAGCGTATACGCATATCAGCTCGGACCCGAAGAGTTCGCACCGTGAGGCTTTGCAGAAAGTCCTCAAAGTGCTTGAGGCGGGGCTACGACGGCTGCGACTATGACTGTCCTTAGCAGAACGGAATGCTTGGATGAGATGAGCATGACAGATCATGAGAGGAGGGCAAGCCGGCCCGTGCAGCAAAGCTCTCGGAGAAGGAAGAGTTGGCCCTCCAGGCAAAAGATATCAGAAACTCAAGATAACAAAACTCTGCTTTTCTATTCCTGACCTTCTGAAAGCGTGTTTTGCAGTGAGCTCTGCATTGTGCTCTTCTCGGCAGGATTTGTCCTTGCTTTCCATGAAGCCGGTGATCTACGCGGCCAACGTCTCCGAGGAGAAACGAGCCGAGCAGAGCCGGTTTATCTGCAGAAAACCACGCCATGGTGGCATGTATTTTTGTCTTCAACATAACAATCATATTTCGGTACATCAGAGCAGATTCGGAACATCGTTAGCACTTGTAGGTATTGTAAGTATGTTCCTGCAAGCTCCTGTGTGCTATGAGGATGGTGTTCCTTTTGTGGACCCTTGGGCTGCAGGGACTGAGGGCATGGCAACTTGAAATCCAGAGAATCTGGGCCGCCCCTTCCCCCCAGTGGTCGCCTGGAGGGTTCCCGCGGCATGTGGAGGTCGCCTAGGGCCTTCTGAGCCCCCGGTCTTCCGTGTTTTGGCCCAGGAACAAGACGGCATGAGAAGCATACAAAGATTTACAGTTAGCTGTGCACTTTCAAAATCAGCACAGAGAAACTCATGAACGGCGAAAGACGGCCGACATTTTCACGGCCATTTGGCCACTCCATCCCTCGGCCGCCCTGAAGTTCTGGGTCTGGGTGCGGAATTCTGAAGGTAAGAGGGTAGGCACTATAAGCCCGTTTAGGGCCTAGGGTTGTAGGGCTTCATATATACCAAACCCGAAGGGGACATGATGCATGGCAAATTCCGTTAATTGCGACAATCATGACCTGGTCGTAGAAACCCCAAAATCTAGCAGCCGATATTGGCCCTGAAGCCAGGTGGCGTGTGTGTGCGGCGACAAGATTTCAGCAAAAGGGCTTCAACTGCTTAGAGCAAATATCCACTATAGGTCCGAAGAACTACATGCCATCCGGCAAACAACCTGGAAAATCCACGGGTCCCCTGATGTTGTGTACTTATCTGAAGGAGGAATTGGCAGCAGGCAACGAGTACGTGAAGGCCCTGACATGCGTTGCATTGCCTTGCACTGTTTCTCCTTCTCACCCCGTTCAGGCAGTACAGGATTTTGCGAAAGAGACCGGCGATCAAGTGGTGGTTGTTTCAGCTCAGGTTGAGGCCTTTGGCCTCGCACTTTCGTTCGGTTCTGAAGCCGCACTTCACTTCGCGTTCTTCTGCAAGCGATCCTGTTGCAGGCTGAATTGAAGTCTTTGGATGCAGAGGCGGTTCAAGATTATTTGGAATTCCTGGGAGTCAAGGACAGCACTATCACCACGCGTGGGAGAGATGCAACTGCATCGCGACGTGCAGTTCGGAGTGAGCAGGAGAGTGGCTGCGGCAGCTTGGTTCAGGCAACATACAGGCGAAATATAGCATGGCTTGAAGTCAATGCGCAGGCATAAGAGTTAGGTTCATGATTCATTATGATGTGCTTGTGCCAGGACGCTCGGCCTGCGTACTTATTTCACTTGTGGCCCAAAGGAGCGCGCAATTTGCAGTTTTTTGCAGAGCTGCTGTGCGGCAGCATCGGCCCGGAGGAGACGCGGGCGTGGACCATCCATGCTGGCTGGAAAGCTCCAAAGGTGACCCTTTATTGCTAGCGTTTTTGCGTCACTGTTTGCTTCCCCAGGCTGCTGGTGTCATACACACAGATTTCGAGAAGGGCTTCATCAAGGCAGATAGGTTTGCCAACAGGATCACACGGGAATAGTGGGATGGTGGTCTGTCGTGGCGAGGCAGCGACAGTCAGTTATGATGACTTCGTAGAATGCGGCTCAGAAGAGGACACCACCGCACTAACAGGACTGCAATGCAGCGGCATGCAAGCCATGCGAGGCCGCCAAAGACAAGGGCAAACTTCGCATTGAAGGAAAAGAGTACGAGGTGAGCTGCGGATTGCAAGTGTCACTAAGTCAGTTTGAGCCTGCGGCAGTCGGGTTCAGGTACAGGAAGCTGACGTGATGCACTTCCGTTTCAATTGAGCAGGGTCTCATTTTTCAGTTTATTATCAAATTTTCGAGGTCCGCAGTGATCCTGCAGTGATCCCGTTCTCTTGCATGGGCTTTCGCGCTCAAAGGCCGACCGGGCCGATCGCCATCCCGCTTAGCGGGAACGTGGCTTTGGAGTTCGAAAAGGTTCAATCGCTTGCACACTTTAGTTACTGTAGTTGTTGCATTTTGGAATCTAGCAGCTGTCCATGCTTGTGTTTGGCTGACAGCATTCGGGCACCACCGACCAAGACAAGCAAGCAAGCAAGCAAGCAAGCAAGCTAGTCCTCAGATATCAACTGCAATCGACACGTCCAGAGGGACTGGATGTGAGGTTGCAATGGTTGCACTGGCACAGAACCTCATTGAAGCACTCCTGAGCTAACCCAGGATCTCCAACCGAGTCTCAAGAGCCCCCATGAGTCATGCCAATGGCCACGGCGATGAAGTTGCGATCAAGCTTACTGGATCCTGCCGTGATCTTCAGCAGAACCTTTGCTGGAACTGGAAGTCCTTGAAAGGAGCAGTCTTAGCTGAGGCTCCTGGTGATTGGAGCGAAGGTGGGAGAATGTGGCAGCGATGCCTTGTGCTGCCTCCTGCTTCTCAGGAGGAGGTGATGTGGCAGACTGCCCAGGACACCCTGCATCGAAAGTTCGCCATCCTGAAGTGTTTTTCCCTTGAGGACTGCTGACAAAGTCCTTGTTCCCTGTACCAACAGGCATTTTGTCTTGTGGCGTCAGATCCGTTTTTGCCCGCTCCATGCCGTCGGGTTGCTACGCGATCGATCGGCCTTTGTCCGCTATGCCTCTGTAGCAGGTCGAAAATAGGGAATCGTGGAGTGTTATGGCAGAAAAGTCAGGTTAGTTCACGCAAAGCAAAGCGGCGAAGTTTGGACAGCCCTATGTCTTTGAAAACACGCATGCAGTGTGACGGAAATGCATCTGGCAGATTTGATGGACGTGGCATGACATGGCTAGGTCTCACTGCGGCTGAGCTCTGTTGTTTTTGCTTCCAGGCTCAGAGCTCATGTTGTTGCTTACTGCACCGACCTGCTTACAGCCCGCAGGTGCTACGTGCGCACTTGGAGAGTCGCACCCTGATTCTTTTAGTTGGACCAAGCAGATAAAGATGGATTACACCCAGGTTTGCCTCTTCCCAGCTTTCCACCTCTTGCGGATCCCGGGTTCAAGGCTTTTGAAACGTGTTCATGCACCTCCGTGTGACTGGTCTTGCGGGAGGCTCCATTGTTCGTAACGTGGCTGAAGCAACGCAATAATGCCAGGACGGCGTGCTCCTCGGTCAGCTCCATGTGCAAGCAGACACGACAGATGCTTGCACATGTTAGGGCTTACATGACTCCGAGCTGGAGCTGCGCGGTTGCATCGGATGCCTAGAGGTGAGGTGTGGTTGGGCTGCGAACACTCTGGTGGGCAGAAAGTGTGTTTCGATGCATTGTCAGCCAATCCACTTCCACAGCGGCCTCTCTGAGTATGCCATACGAAGTTCCATGAAGGACTCTGCACAAGTTTCTTGAAGTACCACATTCATAAAACACTTCCTGCCCATGTACACAAGTCATCGAAGGACCGACGGTTCCCACCTGTCAAGCTAGACGAGGCAGGATTGAGAGTTAATGCAGGCAGCACATGCCTGGTTATACAGTTATACTGATGAGGCCTCGAGGGACGAATCAGACCCACGCTTGAAGCACACTTGAGCTCAAAGGAGAAACACTGGAGGGGCAAAGGGGGGGGGGGGCCGCAGAAACCTGCGCTGCCTTGGTGGTGGTGGTGGTGCTGGTGGTGTTGGTGGTGGTGGTGGTGGTGCCGGTGGTGGTCGCCGTCGTCGTTGTCCTTGTGCGTGTAATGGCGGTTTGTGCCAAACCACACATATCCTGTTCGCAGGTCCCTGCTTTGACTTGCAGAATATCGATTTTGCACAAGTTCGAGCCCTGCGCGCATGCCTTTGATTGGCAAGTTGGCGTGTCGTTGCCCCAGCTCGTGCCATGTTGCCGCACGAATTGCTGGGCACCAGATCCGTTGATCAGGCATGGCGTGTTGCTCAACTTTTCAGACTCTCACGGAAGGCACACTACACGATGATTACCATGCAACATCAAGCTTTTTGTACCGAGCCGGAGATGTTGCTCATATATGCAACCACTGACACTGAGCGATTCCGGCAAATCTTGTCGAGAGGCGATTCTCCGCAACATACCTGCCAGAGGTGGCCAAAGAGCACGGTGCTCCTCAGACACTTCGTTTTATTTTGGACCGTGACACCGTTTGTAACCTGCTGGAGGCATGACCCGCGAAGTTGCTATCCGTGAGCTTGTGGCGAAGTCAGGCTATTCAGGTCCGTGCAACCAGGCTTGGCCTGCAGCTTTCCACGATTGCATCCCATTGTGTGCAGACCCGCCAGGAAATTCTGGATTGCTTGGAGGTCACGCGTTACCAAACGATTGCTGGGATCCTTAGACATTGCAAAGTCGATGGTGCAATGCAGAGAGTGGCGAACAAGTGTGTAGCAAGTTTGTACATAGCATGTGCTCAACTTTTCCAAGGTGGAAAGCCTGGCTTATCGAGATATCGGTACATGCCCTGTCCTGAAACCTGGTCGTGCTGTACCTTGGCCTGGCGTCCAGGTCATGTATTGAGTTGGTAATGGTCCAACACATGGCACGAATTCGCAAAGGTGCTTGCCTCAGTGCTCCAACAGATAGGGAGACAGGGCGAGAGAGGCAGCAAGAACAGCAATGCTGAGAGAGTTGGAGAGGCCGAAGAATGCTTGGCGTGCGTTGGTACGCAAGTGCGCGCATCAAGGGCTGGGCAGTAGGTCCTGATGCCCACCGAAACAAATACAGAGAGCGAGAGCGAGAGAGAGACAGAGAGTTGTAATTATCGTGTTAGCTTGTGTGCCCTAACTGGAGCCACCCAGAGCCCCAAGAGTTGCGGTTACAGAAGCCACATCCGGAAGCAGACAGTATCGGTGCCAACAAGATGAGGCCGGGGGTTTAGTGTTCTAAATAAATATGGGGTTTCCTGCTCGTAACCCTGAGCCGAATCGACCAAAGTTTTCACACATGGACAGCGTCACCAGTGCGCGTACGCGCGCGGGGGAGGGTGCAGTGCCCTTCTCTTGACTGTGTGGAAGAAGACAGAGAGAGAGCTCCGGGGGAAACCTCCTGCACCACAACCCTGGCGAAAGAAAGAGAGAGCTCCATTTTGGCTCAAGTGCTGCACCTTTGCTTGGGGGCCTGTGCCACCTCCTTGCATCGGAGGGGAGACGCGAAGGTTGACCAGAGGTCAAGTACTGGGCTAGGGGGTCCACTCCACTCTTCCTAATATAGAAGCTAATATAATTGCTAGAACGGTGGTATACGTTGGTACCTATTTCAACAGTTTCCCGTACCTTGACGTGGGTGTATACCGGGTAGTTCTTGTGTAGGTACTTGCTGTAGGTGTTCCTTACGTAGAAGCCATTATCTAGGGCCCTCGGACAGGAAACCGCGAGAGCCATGCATCCGGTGAGAGTCCTTAAACCCCGCTTTCCCCCCCCCGCCCTGTACCCATTTCACCCCCCTCCCCTAACCCACCCCACTCCCCGCCCCCGCGAGGGACTCATGGTGGCGAGAAAGTCTGTCGTTAACAACATGCCGCTCCCAGTGAATCAAACAAAGGTGCAGGCGTGCTAGGGACAGGCTTTCGACCCGAAAGGAGTGGAGCCACAGACGAATCCAAAAGGCATGGAGTGAGTTAATCTGCGCATCGTTTTTGTAGGGAAGGCGAGTACTGCATCAGCAAATATGGGCAATGCACGAATGTGCTGGTGCACTTTTGACGCGGCTGTCTTTGAAGGTCATGTCTGGGCTTGACATCGTCTCTCCGAGGGTTACGGTAATTTCCGCACCGAAATGGTACTGAAGAAGCTTTCCACAGCCGGCATGGAAAGGCGGCTCTCGCAGGTTCGTCCACGGAGGCAACAAACATATACAAGGAACGGGACGAAGGGGCGGATGCAAAGGGACGGAACGGGAAGGCCGCAAGGCTTTGCTATGCTTTGGTGGCTGCCTTTGCTCGTTCGAATTAGAGTCCGCGACCAAGGTTTGGCACCCACGTCTGAGTGCCGAGCCTAATGCTCGCACAAGAACTCACTGCAACCAGTGCAGAAAGGTGCAGGTGCGGTGAGGAGAGAAAATATGTCTTGCTAGGTCCGTGCGAGTTCCCCCTTTTTCGATTACTGCATGTCTGCATGTCACATAGGGCAAGGTAGGGAAGCAATGTCGGCATGTGTTTCCAGCTGCTCATTGCATAATCGCCGCCGTGACCAGAACGATCGCGGTCGGGAGCCCAGCAGCCTTCGAACCTCAAGCAAAGCCATGTCGCCGCGTCATTCACAGTTTCGTGGCCGCCCTGCTTCATGCTGAAGAGGCAATGGCGCCGGGCCAATACTCCATGGATGCCAAACAGCACACGCCCGACCCTGAAAGGGCAATCACCGCCACTATTAATGGCCAATGTGCTCGCTCGCGTTTTTCAGAATTTTGTAGACTCGTTGCTTCCATGCTTTTTTCTTTCTGCTGGACATGAGCCAAGGAGGGCTTTGCAAAAAGGTCACCAATCACAGCGGGATCTATACTGTTGCATTCACACCATCTCGTGACATGAGATAAGCGGAACGGCAGTGCGTCTCGTAAGGGGTCTGGACAAGAGTAAGAAACTGGCAGGAGTTCCGAAGTCCCGGCGTTCGTGTCAAATCGAGTCTGAGGATGTCCCCTGTGGTGACTGGTGCGACCGTCATCGGTATGAAGTACAAAGATGGGGTCATTCTGGCTGCGGACACTCTAGCGCTCAGCTCTCAAAAAGCGTGTAGTTGAAGCGAGTTTTCCGGAATCGAACACAGCTGTAAGGTCTTACGGCAACGAGGCTCGCTACAAAGATGTGCTCGGGCCTCCACTCCAATCCGAACGAGGGATTCAACGATTGCCCAAACTTGAGGTGCCGATTGAAGAAGATCGGTGATCACACGTTGCTGGGTCTTGGCCTCACCGCTTCTGACCTCAGCCCAGAAATTGCTGCATCTTTCTATCATGGAGGGTGCATCTTCGTGCTTGATACGTTTATCTTCTCGGTGCTATCTCGTAGCATTGCGGCCTGTCCCCAGTCTGAAAAGATTGTAGATAGAAATGGAGGGTGGCTGAACAGTCAGAGGCTTCCTACCGGTCCTACCGAAACCGTCACACGATTCAAGGTGCCGGTGGAGAGATCAGCGACTTCCAGTACTTGGGTGACCTCTTGGATGAGATGGCTGATGAGGAAGCTTGCGATGCAAAGGCATTAAATTATTAGCGTACTAGTACCAACCTACCAAGTACGATTGCGAGGATTGGCTACATGAGGACGGCTGTTCGATGGGCGCTGGCCTTTGTCCCTCCAGAAGCTTTGCCTCAAGCGCATAAGCCTTGCTGTCCGCCAGGCCCGAAGGAGTACTCTTCTTATATCGGCCGAGTAATGTACAATCGACGAAGCAAGTCTCTTGGTAGCATTTTGTAGACTGGCAGTGCTGTTCTACCGTGGCATGTGCGGCCGGTGCAGCCTGTCAAGGTTCAATCCCTTGTACAACCAATTCATAGTGGTGGGGAAAAAACAGGCCAGAAGCAGCTTCATTCCCTCGTTGTGCATGCCCCGACTGCCCCTCAGGATCAGGCTCCGCACTTGATGTACGTGGATCATCAAGGATACTCTTCTTTGGCCTTCGTTCTGATGTGAGCACTAAGCTGGGCTGGTTGAATGCTCGGTGACTGGGCTCGGGTCAGGAACTGCTTTCGAAGAGGACTTCGTGGCAACAGGATTTGGCATGCATCTGGGAATGCCGGCGCCTCCGTGCAACAACTTCCTTGTTGTCGAAGACAGCTCGTCATCACATGCAGACCCCTGCTCCGCAACAACTGGAAGCCTGACATGAGCTGTTGCCTGAGAGATCTCGACGCCTCCGTTTGACTGTGAATTCTTTGTGTACCCCAAGGCTTGGACGAAGCCAAGGCTTTGGCGACCAAATGTCTTGAAGTATGCTTCTATCGCACATAGCTCGGTCAACTTCACGGGCAACAGCGTGCAAGAGACGGTTCGGGAATGAGGTGATTGCAAGGCATACTGCAAAATTCAGATTGGCGTGTGTGCTGGCGCCGGAGCAGGGGTCTCAGGGGCCCAAGCAAGTGCTTTGTGATTTGCGCAGAGGCCAAAAATCCAACACCCAGTCGGCATGGTTGCAGCATGGCTTGTCCATGCTTTCTCTTGTTGTCGGCGGGTGTGTACAGTCGACAAGGCGGTGCAGTTGGCACATCGTCCGCAGCCAGCGCAAAACCGGAAGCCAGCGAAACCTGCAATGCTTCGTTTCTCGCCAATCCGGGAAGGTGTTTTTCTCCAGGTCAAGCAAAGCCTTTCCTGTGGCCCTCGGACGAAGACCGTTGAAAAGGGTTGAAAGTAGCGTGTTTGTTGTGGATGGACGTCTCAGTGCACCAGACCTGCAGGTCGAAATCGGTCCTCCAACACCTATCAGTCATTTCTGGGGCCACAACCTCAGGGATGGATCGATGTGGGAGGAACTCGTTTGTGCCCTTGTGCCAAGGGCACACGGCCTGGACAGAGAACCGCCTGGAGGACAGACCAAGAGTTCTGGCGCATTTTGGTGCTTGCCATCCGCTCGCGCTTCCATCACCGTAGGACGGTGATTCCACGGGGACATGGTGATCAGGCACCAGTTTCGAGAAGAACGTTTCACGGAACGCTTACCCGCCCTTGTACTCATGTTCAAAGTCACCCGCGATCACCCTATACTTGTAGCCGGGATGCAGGCAACGTACAGGCGCAGACCAGTCCACCAAAAAGATGGGGAGCACGGTGAATTTAGCAATGCTCCTAGGGCGCACTGCTGGTGCATTGGTGAGTGTCGCAGTGCCCTCAAGCTGACGAGCCGAAGCATGGACAAGTCGTCAAGTCAACCCTGCGCAGCCTGAGCGCATTTGAGCCGAACAATCGGGAACCTTGCAGCCACAGCCACAGCCAGGGGTTCTCGTCCAAGGGTCCCCGCAGATTCCCCGGAGTCAAATTGGGTTGCACTGAAGCCAGTGCCGATGCATGCCAACTGCTGCTCATGATGGCTTTCCGTTCACATGGCGAAGCGCAAGGCATGGTATTTGCTGCTGCTGCAGGCATGCTTTGCGATGCACAAACGAACTTGTGAACCTTTGTGGTTGAAGCTTTCAAGACGCGTCGATAGCACCCGCGTTTCATGTCATGACAGTTGCCGCACAAAGCTCCAACCGCCGGCGACATTACCAAAGCTTAACGCATCTTCAAGTTCTTCACGCCAAGCTTCCGATGCAGGAATTGTGCCTATGATCTTAAGCAGGCTATAGTGCCCCACATAATCGCAGTGATGGAGCCTAACTGCCTGCGCGGCACACGGGATGCCGCTTGACTGCACCCCTGGCTCCGTTTTTGACTTGAGCTGTCCGAGTCCGAGGCTGTTCCGCTGCTCTTTGTCTTGCACTGAAGAGTGCAGCAAAGGCCTTTCCTCTGATTATTTTTGTTTTTGCGGAAAGCTATGCCCCCGCCACCAGACGGCGAATGGACTCCTTGTTGGCCAAATGGCGGGGAGCCCGTGATTGAGCTTTTGCCTCGTTCGGGGCTGGACCCCGAGGACGGTGCAGGGAATGGTCCTACTTATTCGTCCGTGTTGCAAGAGTCAGACTATCGTGTGAGGGATGCCAACTGCATCTCTAGATTTTTTGGGGCTAGAGACAGATGTCAGCGAATCTCGTAAGAGACCGAGCCCGCACAGCAACAACCACAAAGCGGCATGGTGATGCATTGGGAAACCAGGAAGTCACGTACCGACAGAAGCCATCAATCCGCTGTAGCAGAAACCATGGAGGGGAAGTCGTAACAGGCACCACACCGAAAATTCGCCTTCCCGATCCACAACGCTCTGCACCCTCGGCTTGAGACCAAACCCCACTGTGTCTTAAGCACGTCGAGCTCCATGCTGAAAAGTAAGAATGAAGGATGTATACAGTATGCAGTATATACACGTTGTTCATTTAGGTGTATCTGCATGCCTGGGTCCAGGGCTTAGGCGTTAGTAGTTTACTGTTCTGGTCTTAGGCTTCTCCGGTTGCCCTTTCAAGTTGGTTCATACGGCAGTTTCCATTACAACCAACCCTCATCTAGTGTTTTAGGTCTGTTTCGGTTTTTGAGGAGTACTTGCCGGTATCGGCTGTGCCTGCCCACGGTGCCTCGGAGCTGCACATGCACACCATTCAGGAGCACAGCTTGACGTGTTTGCACTGGAAGCTTAGTCCCTTTTCTCATGCGTCACAAGCTGAGGTGTGCCTCAGCCCGAGACGGGCTCTTTGAGCTGGCGCAGCAGCTCAAAAAGCGGGAGAGATTGGAGCCTCAGCCGACAAGCTACCGCCACCGGTGCGGTGGGTGGCTTGAATTGCACATCAGCTTCGTAAGCACAGACAGGACCACTACATAGTCCTGCAGTGCACTTACGTTTTTGTCCTGCGGGCGCCCTTTTCTTCCGATTCTTCTCAGAGTTGTTGCGACTGGTGATTGTATGGGCCAACTATTCGGATATGATTGTGTACTTATGATAACTGTGAGATTCGCCATAGTTTACCAGCTTGCATGTTGCCTGTGACTGCGCCGGCCGACCTAACGGAGCAGTGGTGCGCACGAGCATGCCCGCCAGGACAAGTTAGGTCCGCTTGAGATTTCACACAGCAGTTTTCATTCCTTAAGGGAAGACTCTGCATGACACAGACCTTTGCATCTTTGCGGTTAAACGTGAAGTGCCTTCAGAGCTGCCAGTGCCCTTTCGCAATTACCTATATGCATAGAACTTCCTTAACTTTTTATGCTCTCGCATGTTTCCGTAACGAGCAGCTCACGGAAGAGTATAGTACAGTTGTCGCGTCCGGTTTCCACATCGTACTTGACAACATACGATCTTTCCTCCGCTGCCTTGTGCGGATGTTTGACAGTGAGTGATTAACCAAATAGCATCGGAAGACGGTATGGACTTGGTGACATGTTGGATGCATCCAGACCCAGTCTTCACGTGGCAACTGCTGACATATCTTTCCGAGAAAGATCCAACGTGTTGGGCCAAGGTTTCCATGAACTTGCAAAGGAAGACAGCACCCAAGAGATTGAAGTCGACGACGGCTTGCCTCACGTCCTCAGGTTCCAATGCGAAAGACCAGGGTGTAAAAGCGCGAGTATGTTGAGCAGCTGCGCAGACGATCTGGCGCAATTAGCGAGCTGGACCTCCTAGCTGCAGTCGAGGAGAAGCAGGCTAGAGGGTCACGCGGACAAAAATCTCCTCCGGCCTGGCAACCCGCCAGCCGCAGGTCGGGAAGCGGCTGACGGTGGCGCTGTCAAAGGCTTTCTCCAGGCTTACCTTTGGAAGCAGGCCGTCGAATCTCGAAAGCTTAGCGGCGTATGTCCGTCCCTGGCCCATCCCTCGTCGTTGTCCCGGCAGTTGTCTTCGCGTGAGCAGCGCCCTCCTGGATTGCGACCGCGACAAAGTGTTGCGCGAGGCGCGAGGCCCTGGGCAGACGGCTGCTGCATCGACTTCAAGATATTGCCAGCCTAGCTGCTCTAGCCATGTTCCTTCCGATGCTGGTTATATCTGCCATGCTTGAACGAAATTTCCCGCCTTAACTAGACTTGAAGTTGTGCAGAACATTGCTTGTCACTTGCAGCGGACTCGCCCAATTGGATGCTGCTGGTTCACAGCTCTTTTGTTGCAAAGCGGTTGCTCCGAGTTGCTCCTGCCTGAGCTGTTGCTCGCTCCCGGATAGTAAATGAATGATTCGAACCCTCTTGTCCGTCTGCGTCTGTAATTCGAACGACTTCGCTGCTGGTATGTAGCCAAAAACTGCATCGTCGTCGTTATGCAGAAAACTGTAGCGGTAAGATGTGGTAAGATGTTGTGTGCAGCAGGCTTGGTTCGCCAAGTGTTGGCTGCAGAAGCTGCCATCCAGCTCCCAGAGCTAGTGCAGCTTACGCGGAACGCGGTTTACTTGTGTCTTTTGTGGTGTCGCTTGCGCTTTTTGCTTTAATCAGTGTATTGGTTTCGAAAGAAGGTCAAGCTTTGGTGCGAGTAGGCCCACAGCGATGCTGCGTAGGTTTCATGTTCCCACCTTCCATGCCCATAAAACTGGGGACAGGGAAACGTCCATTGCGATGCGCCCTTTCTTGGTTTAGTATCCTGGCTTCCTTGTGTTGTAGTTTGCACAGGCCGGACGCAGCTTTCTTGCTAAATGCTGGATTGTATATGCTGGAAAGCATTACTAAGGCATTCATCTCGGATTGGTCACGGGTGTGGTCATGCTTGACTTGCTCCGTCAAGCATTTTGCTTGAGGCCCGTGCACCTGAGGAGCAGGACACACCACAGGAGGTACCAGCATCGACGTTGCACAGCACAACTACAGCACAGCTCGCAAACGGCGTCGGCAGGGGCCGCTGCAAAAAGATCCGATTCTGAGCGAGTGCGTGTGTCAGACAAGATTGTGCACGACCGTCCTCCAACCACCCCCAACCTATAAAGAAATAGAAACAGGTATGCCACCCATTTCAATCCCGACCCCCCGCACCACACGAAGGAGCCCGAAGGAGTTGGCCACACTCCATGTCGGGATGGCACTGGAGGGCAGCTCAAAACAGTTGAAAACCGCGTGGAAGCAAAGGTTTCGGACAAAACTCAGACATGTGCAGACAGCTTCGCAGTCAAGAGCGTTTCTCAAAGCATGCAGTAAACTGAAGTGACCTCCGAAAAACTGATTTTCACACCTCTGCGACAGCAAAGCCATCCCGATGTCCATTCCAGCAGCACCACGCGACAGTGTCATGGTTTGTAGAGGAAGTGCCGTGCTTTGTTTAGTTCCGCCGACAGGCCATTTTCGGAGACTACTTGGCTGCAGATGGGCAGATGCCTCACCTTTCCGTCGGGTTTTGGTCAGATGCAAAGGGTTTGCCCTGGATCCCCAACACTGAGGTCCGTAGACGCAGCGGCTTGGTACCGACATGTGCAGAATGAGCTTATGCCGCAGCGGCCCGTGAAGACGTGCGGAGCCTCGTCCTATGCAAGCAGTGTTGGCCGCAGCTTGTGACTTGTTTTTGTTCTGCTGTTGAATTGCATAATCGGTGGATGCAGGAACGGGTGCGACATTGCTTCGGCAGCGGCACGACCTCCTGAAAGATGTGCTGGAGGACTTGCAGCGCTGTACTGCACGAAGTGTATGGTGCTCATTGACGTTTGTGCATCATGGGACAAACCGTCTCTGCGAATGTTTCCCCGGATCGGCCGCTCTACTGTAGAGAAAGCACATTGCACCAGCGATTTCCGTCTCAGCCTCGTGCATCATCCGTGTAACAACTTTCATGGCTGGTCTTTTTGCCACGGCACTGAGATGCACTGAGGGCTGGAGAAGAATATCACTCGTGCCCTCAATGCAAACGAGCAGGAGTGAGCTGCCACATCCCGGAAGATACCAAAAGCCAAGTAGCGTTCCACCTGCAGAGACGGGGGATGCAACGGGCAATGGAAGCAGATCCTGAAGAGCAACATGACAGATAGACATTTGTCGGCTCGACTGAGCAACTTCAAGTCATGTTCCCACACACAACGCTCGGCATATTGGTTGGCGGCTTTCCATGTTCGGGCACCCACGTCCATGCCATGACCTGGGCTTGAGGACTCCAATCTGCCACATGTCTCGGAGGAGATCGCCGAGCTAGATCGCCCATTGTCTGAGCGACCCGGTATGAGATGACAAGACAAGACTTCGCTTGTTCAGCTTGGCTGGTTTCGCTGCATTAGCATGCCTGCCTCGGCGAGAGCTTGGTACCTGGTAGTCGTTCTTCAAGTCTTGAGCGAAGATGAACGAACTGTGCCAGTGGTGCAGAACTGACATGCCTGAATGAAACGAAGGCTGCATGACCCCCCCGCCTTGTTTTTGATGATGCAAACAAAGCAGATCCAAGACGAGGGGGTTGGAGCTCAACTGCGTTTCCGTCCCAGATACCTGTAATGAAAGTGCACAAAAGCCAAAAGGACAAATTGGCATGCTGCCGGGACGCACGACCCCCCTTTGTGCACCTGTCCCTGGACTCACTGCTTTCACTGGCCGACTTCATTGGCTTTGGGGAGGGCGAGAAACTCTCGTGATGTGGGAGATCCACTACACTCATTACGCAATGCCACATGTGCCAGCTTCTGCCAAGGTACTGGGTCAATTCCAGCCACAACTCGTACTTGCAGGCCGCCGAATTTGCTCTGCTACAGGGTTTCTATCATGCAGTACGGTCTGCAGCTGTCCAGGGCAATCAACTCACGAGCACATCTTCCGCACTTGCAATCTCCAGTCTGCTCCGCAATGGCTGTCGCGTCGTGGAGCTTGATGTGCCTCATTGAAGTCAGGCAATGCTTCGCGATATCTCTGCGAATGCTTTTCAGAAGCTGAGGTATATGATGGAGCCAAGTACGGCATGCAAGGCTCGCATCGGCATTGCATGCCTGGACGGCCCCTGGGCCAATCTCATTCTGCCGTAGCCTTGGCCGAGGCCCCTGCGTTCTCCATGGCGGCACTGCCACAACTGCCGTTTTATTCGAAGCCTGCCTAGAGGTTCGGCATTCTCTGTCTAAGCATTCGCGCAGAATACGAATACGGTTTTCAGCCTGCCGTCAGGCGATTCGGGAGGCAGCTTTCGAGACATCCCACTGCCCTGTCATCATCACCTTGGAGAATTACTTGTCTCCAGAAGGTCAAAGGCCACTTCCGTAGAGTCATTACCAACTGCTAGGATGGTTAAATCATAACGGATGAGGGCTGCCCGAACGAGATCGGTTTTGTACGATGCAGGACACACGGAGTCACTTGCGCAGGTGCACAGACAGGTGTCAAGCTTGGAAAGGGGAGCAAACATGAGAAAACAGCAGCAACTTCTGTTCTGTATGCTCCCACACACCACCGAAGTATGCGCGGAAGGCCGTGCAGTGCTGTACCGAATGACAGTTCTGCTCCACAGCCCTCACTCGACATGGCACTTGGTAGATTCGGCTGCTTTGACAGAGCTCCGCTTGCAAGCTTAAGCGGCTTGAGTCTCTCATATGCTTGTCAGGGAATGTGCTGGTCTTCTTCAGCGCGTTCTCGGAGATGCGCTCTATGTGCCCCTGCCCTCGGTTTGCTCATCATCTCGGGGCTCCGGGTCCTCGCTTGCTTGCCCGGAAGGTACCTTCTGGCACAGAAAACTGGCCATCTCCAGGATTGCTTCACGACCGCTTCCTACTCCGAGATAAGTCCCCTGACCAGACAGCGCAGCCCACGTCCACGAAGCTTCAACGGCTACCAAATGCTCATGTTGAGCGGATTCTTGTTTTAGCACTGTGCACAGACAGTCGAGCACTTCTTACCTGCAAGGTCGTGGCGACTGGAGGATTCCAACGATGCTTGGCTTGAATGTATAGAATCATTGCTGCCATCGGCTGTCGGTTAATGTTAGATTTTTGGAGCAAGTTTCCATCTCCACATCGGCAGCGTATTGCAAAGGGGGCATGCGAACTGGGCCAATCTGTGCCACGGACCATAGCTGTCAAGCCTGTACTGAGTCTCTGGAACCACGACGGCAGCCCGTGAGGGTAGCTGAGCTTCACGAGCTCCTTGCTTGCACTCGGACATACTCGGACTGCCTGGACGGACGAACATCGTGCCAAGCTGAAGCAAAGCCATCCTCACGCTGAGGCTTATCTCGATTGGGAACGTCTCTCGGATCCAAGATCGGATCTCTGCATCTCTTGTTTACCGAGCGGTTGAATTTCGTTGACTAGCTTGGCGAGCCGCCATTTGCGTAGAGTATTGGAATGTAGAGAGCCATGGGTATCCATTGGTGGTGGAATCGAATGAGCAGATCTAAGTCACCTCCAGAGGTTCCACATGTCTCGTTTGATTCTTCAATTGTGCATGTGCGTGAAGAGCAAACCATCCTTCGCCAGTCCGGAGCACTCGGCCTGCTGCGGTGTAGTATGCAGTTGAGCCTCAGGTAAAGTTCCACGGCTTCAAGTTCAGTGCAGAGGATTCTGCGTATACAAGTTCCTCTTTCTCCGAAATAAAGCTTTCGCAGATCCTTTCGATGCCTGAATGAATTGGGCAACGAATTGGTGCTACATATACCAACCTTTGAACACGGCATCATCTGAGGAAATTTGGCATCGAAGCCGCTATATTGCATGATTGACCGGGGTGTCATAGGCGCAAGGTCGGTTAGCAAATTGAATACGTAGCAGCTGCTATCACTGTCAATGGTGTCATGACTTGCCTCAAGGCCATGCGACAGTATACATCCCGGCACATCGCCCGGATATATCCGGCCGGTTATCGTGTTGACTCGTCAAACTTTGACCCCCAGGACGAATTCCTTCGTCGCATGTTTTGGTGGATCGGGCACTCGTTTCCTGCTTTCAGATTGGCCGTCACTTAGATATGAGGATGCATGGGAAGCTGGGTGTCAGCTCGTGGCGCTGAATGGCCAGAAGAGTGGCATGCCTCCATTGTCGCGGCGTGTGCTTGCTTCGGATTGAATTGCTTCGATATGAACACGGATGAACTCACTTTCGTGCAGGAACTGCTACACGTTGTTGCAGCATGATTCCGATTGCCAGGCATTTTCTTCCATCCACATGCTGCCTGGCTCAATGCCGGCAAGTTTCGAGGCGCAGCCAGAATGAGTCAGAGGGATGTTGAGAGAGCACGGTGATGAGGCTATGAGATGCAATGAAATGTTTCTTAGTGATCCTTTTCGAGGGAGAGGGCATTGCTTGTTGAGCGCCCGGGCCTGCAGGGAATGGAGGCTGCGGGTATATTCCAAAGCCGTCGCACCTGCTTGGACGGCACGAGAAGCCAGAAGCACACAGGCTCCTGACATATTGCTCTTGTGCCATGCTATGCCTCAGGCATCCTCAGACCTTATGCTCAACAACCAACCAATAACCAAGGTTAGCCGTTACTGTGCTTGGCGGAGATGGTTGGGAGGCCACGAACTATGAGGAACATTGACACCAGTGTCGTTGGCTTATGCTCTCCCGGCACGTACAAGTTTGCCGTGAGAGGCTTTTCGGGATTTCGACCTGATCGGGCCTCCAGATTCCTATGTGTGCAGGGTCCTCGCGTGAGACGAATGAGTTCGCAGGCTGATGTTTTTTGAGTGAGGTGTCGAAATTGCAGGAAGTGCTGCTGACCGACTCTTGGCCCTCAGCAGCCCCTAGCATTGAGAGCCGGTTTGCTTGCAAGAGACTGAAGGCAAGATCGAAACGACCTCGGTGTACACCGCAAGAGCACGAACTGGTAGCAAGGCCGCCTTCGAACCAAAGTTTCCGCTCCGCTGCTCCGCTACGCTGAGAGGCCCAGCCTATATGGAACCAACGCTTCGAGTTCGTGGCTTGGCTGGCGATTCCCAAGAAATACCCCGCAGATCTTGACCCGATGCTGTCTGTCTTATTATGTCAGGATATCACGGATGCTGCGCTTGCAGTCATGATGCTGATGGCTTGGGATCAAGATGTTGATTTCGATGATCTTCTTGGCTGGCGACCTACGCGTCCTGTCGCACTCCTCCTGTGCACAATTCACTCGCAAGTAGCAACCTTCGACACCCAGGCCAGTATGCATTCCCACTTGCAGAGCTGAAGCCTGGATGGCGCCGCTGCTTGGAGGAATTAGCCTCACTGAATCTTTCCTTCGCGTGGGCACGCTTCTGGGATGCGAATCCGGCGAGGTGTGCCGCTTCTCAGCAGTAGTGGCGAAATGCAGGATGGAAATCCTGCCTTGATTTGCCGTTTCGAACTCATATAGTTCTGATGTTATCTTTTGCGAGTGACCGATGATGTTTTGAACTGACTCCTAAGATCCAACAATTGTTTCCTCGTGGAATGTCACTGCAGAGAGACAGGGCCATCATGGCCCAGTGTCGGAGCTTTCTAAGCCGCTGCGATATACGTCGCAAGGCTTTTGCTTCGTGTCAGCAAGCAGTGGCTGCTCTGTACGGCCTGCGCTATTGGTGAAACCCCCTAGATCGTAAATATAGACAAAAGGTTGCTGCAAAATGCAGCCAACCTGACAGCATCCTGTCAGTAAAGCCGATAGAGGATGCTTCCATTTCCACCTCTTGGGTGGTGTTCCATTGCCGCGGCACAAAAAAAGGATGTACTATGAGGTTCTGGCTACACGATCCCAATACCCATCCTGGCCTGCGCGAACGATGCCCACAACCTCCCGGTCTGCTTGTAAGTGATTGGGAGTCTGGCGAAGGTGTCTTCGAAGCTCGTTTTTGATTGCATTGCCTTTGGGCTCCTCGCACGAAAGCTTCTGTCGACAGATCAACGGAACGGGTGGGTCCATCGCCATCATGGGCCATGCAAAGATAGGAATTGAAGTGGCGACTTGTGAGAAGGCTCATCCATCTTTGTAACGTGATGCGAGCCTGGCGAGCCAGGCTTTGGTTGTCGGCATCAACTATGCAGGCAGAGTGGGCGGAATCGAGTGTGCCCCAAAGAGCTATGTGATTCGGAGGATCGGATGCGGAACTCCATGGGGCAGTGAACGATGCTCTTCGCTGGGAAAAGGCGGTGTGTGTTCTCGTCTCGCATCTCGCTTCACTAGGGCATTCGACAAAAAAGGCACTTGAGGGCTTCGGCGTTCACGACACGTGGGTGATGGTCGACGAGTTCCCCCGGTGCGCAATGCTGGATTCAGGATGCTCAGCTGTGCGATGTAGGTACCCGAGCGGTGAGGTAGTGGGAGCTGAGGAAGATGGCAGCTATTCCGTTCCGACCAAGGATGGGACAGAGAGGGAGACGTGTGCGGAGAGCAGATGTCAGAATTTGCAGGAGAACATTCTGCAAGGCCTGGACTGGCTTACAGCCGAGGCTTCAAAGGCGAGAGAAACGAGGATTCATGGCTTCGGTCAGTTTTGCCAACGGGCAAGGGCGACTGCTTGACATTGATTTACTGTGGGCGAGCAGCACAGGCTCACGGCTGAGAGAGATCGTCGGAATGGCATCAACAGTGTGCACTACTAGAAGAGGGGGCGATCAGTTGTGAGGTCCAGGGCTTTGCCGGTGGATACCCAGTCGAAGAGGCAGGCACGAAGTGAATTCCAATTTCAATCAGCTGCCAAAAGCCACAAGGCGCTGTGTCCTCTGGACTGGGAAGGCAGCATGACGTGCGACGAAGTGCGGAATGAGCGGCGGAAGCTTGCACCTACAAGTCCCCGAGCAGAGGTACTATGTCATCACGGACCACGACCTTCACCGCTGCTTTGCACGCTTGCCTGGCCCCCGATCGAACTTGAGTCGCAACTTTGTTTCCTGCGAAGCTTCGAGCAGGCCTGCTGGTGTGATGTTGACCGTGATTCTTGATGCATCACTCATGGGACCTCCCGTTCGGGCACATGGGCCGCATCCTGTCGCACGTCTCTCATGTTCATGGCTGCCCATATGTTCCATTGTTGTTCTCCGACAGGCACCTATCAAGCGCAGCATGCAGCATCCGTTCCATGAGCTGCGAAATGGACCTACGCTTCAGGCCTGCAACCTCGATTGCGATCGCAGACGCACGGACAATGCACGCCGCTGACAGCAGGACCAACCTTATGATGAGAACGCATGGTCACAGCATCAGCATGTCAGATTCTGAAGCCATCTGAAGCCTAGCTGGCAGTCGCTCTTTATAGACTCTAGAGCTATAACGCTCTTGTGCTATCAAAATCTATCAAAGGTGAATGCGTTGCCTCGGCGCGTGTCGCGAGTGGTCAGAAGGCAGCATGTCACAACAGTGGCTGGAAGGTTTTGGTGGCCTCGCTTTGTCTCGCGTTCGCATCGGTCAGGTCATTCTGGACATTGCTGGGGCAGCTGTTGCCGGACGAGAGGAAGCCTCTTGACGAAGGTGGGCAAGCTGGTCGTCACTGCCTCATATGGTGTTCACAACATTCCAAGGCTTGGCAGTCTTTTGCATCGCTGCTTCCGGTGGCCGCCCTTCTCGTACAATCACAAGGCACCCAGAGGTCTTAGGTGCCAGCCGCGTGACCTCGCCTAGGTCCGGGCCAGTCTGCAATTGAAGCTTACCTGAACGGCAGTCAACAAGGAGTGCTCACGTTTTGCTTGCTGCAGGCGCCTTGTCGCTGACGCTGACAGAAACATTTGGGGTACTTCGACTCGGCACTGGAAGGCGTTGCAGCACTTGCGCCAGAGCACGTTCCTGGAATGGCTGACTGCTGCAGACAAGGTCTCTTGATCTGTCAAAGTCTCGTGGGCTAAATGATGCTAAATGGGCTCTTCTGACCCAAGTCGAGGAAGCGTCGAAGCTACGCGGCAAGGCCCCCTCCCCGTGGTCAGTCTTCGTTGCATTCCTGCAATGTCTCAGAATCCGTCATTAAGGTCATGCCAGCAATGGACCAGTTTTTCGAGATAGCATACAGCAGAAGTCTCAGTCTGCACTCAGTTCGCAGCGCACCCTCAACCTGGACATCTCAAGGTCGGCATGTCGGCCTGGAGAGCCGACTGTTTGATCCAGCCTGTGCTCTCCTTGCAAAGGCACGGCTTGTGTCGGTGACGCCGAATCTTTGTACCGTTAATTAGCTACCTGTATCTGGTTGGCAATCTGGCGGGAAATTACAAGTTCAGTCTGACCGATCGGCGGACAGAGATGAGGTGAGGTGAGGCACGAGCCTGGCCTAACAAAAGCGCGGCCCCTCCGGCGCAAAGCCTAAGCGCCAGCCCCAGCAACACAACGACCAGCAACAGCAACAAAAAGCAACAACAGCCGCAACAACAACAACAACAACATGAAACGACGAAAGCGAGGACGAAGCGCCACAAAACACTGCCGCCGTGCGAGATCTGCCGTGCCGGGCATATGTCGGTCACAGGTCCCGCGAGCACCACTCGCCCTGCGACTTCGCACTTCCGGCCGACGCCTCCCGACCCATCGAATCGCTCGCCGATGCCTGCAGCCGCTGTCCGCCTGCGGAGAGCGGCATCTGGAGTGGACCCTACTCCGCCGCCCCCGGGGCTGCCGTGAGCTGCGTGGATGGTGGAAGGTAGCCAAGCCGTTGCGAATCATCATGCCGGCTGCTGGCGTCGCCCTGGCGAGAGCGGCGCCCGGAGTACACCGTACTCCCGCAGCCCCCTGGCTGCCTGGCACTGTCACTCCGTGTTGGTCCTAACCTGCTGATGATCGAGGTGCTCGTCGGCTTAAGATGAGGCGACCTTCCCCACCTCATGCCTTAGTGCCGCTTCCGGGGTCCTCGACCACAGACCTGCAAGGAAGAATCCCCAACACGGACCCAGAGGGGAGGACAGACATGAAAGACATGCTTTACGATGGTCATTACTCCGTGGCCATTTTGCAGCGATCGCTTCATTATTTTGATCGCCGTGGGAGGTGAGAACTAGATCCATGGAGCCGACAGCCATCGTTCTGTCCGGTGAATCAGAGCGGCCTGTTCCGTCTACCACCCCAACTGGGTGGCCACGAAGACGGCGGGATCCATCGTGCCACTGCTGTTCCTCACCGTCGGCCTCATCGCGAGATGCGTGTGACTTTGGCATACATGCAACGCATTGCAACGCTCACCCCACATTCACATGCATGCTTGCTGTATACTGTTGTACACCGCTTGGCGCCTAATGCAGATTAGAGAATATTGTAGATGTATGTAGGCTTTTGTAGGCATGAACCAAAAAAATGGTCCTAAGGCGCAACAACTGCGGGAGTTTTGACTAATATGGCGGGAATGTCGAAACGGCACTTTGCACGCGCTTTTGAGGAATTTGTTTGGGCTCTGCTACTACAACATTCTCGTACTCGTTTGTATTACAAATGTGGATGCCGGCAAACCTGGCAAGGGACTGAAGACAGGCTGTGCCAAAAAGTTGGTTTCCCCTTGTTTTCCCCTTAAAGGCCAAGACTTGAACCGTGAGACGACTCTCTTCTTGCCCTTCCATTTCTCACTGTTGCAGTTCAAAACTGATTGTTAGCCACTTTTGGTACAGACGATTGATTCCATTCGTCCGTTTGTTCCAGCCTTTGTTTTGCATCACCCTTTCATTTCACCGTGTCACGAAGACGCCCTCTTTCCACAATGATAGAGAGAAACGACGCATTCTATACGTACCTGCAAATCGCCAGCGAAGATTACCCTTAAGAATCTCGTTGTTTCGCAGTCGCCAGATCAGCGATGCGAAGAAGGTTGTCAACTTGTTGACCCATGTTATAGCTTCGGCTGTATCGAGGGTCGTTCCAAGTGCGTGCGCTCCCCCGATACCAGGTTCCAGAGAAGATTGCAATCTTGAGTTTTCATCTGCAAGGGGGTTTCGGAGCTTAGTCGATGGCGCCCCCAAATCGTGCTCGTGATTTTTATTCTGGATGCCAAATCCGCGTACGTGCATTCGCGATGGCCAGAGGCATGGCCAAGAACCCTTGCACAGCTGTTTAGGATCCCAAGCCATCAGGAGTACACTTTACAGGTTCTTCATCCATTTAGCTATGTCGCTCTGCTGTAAACATTGTTGCGGCACAGTGGTTTGCGCCGTGAGGAGACTTGACGCTCTTTCGAGTCAGTATTATTAAGTGGAAGATGCGCGCAATGCACTCGGAAGACATCCGGACATTCTCGGGTCGGTAGCAGTGTCCGTTTGTTTGTTTGTTTGTGTGTGTGTGTGTGTGTGTCTGTCGCACCTCGTTTCCAGGAGAGATTCGCACAAAGTGTGGATAGGAGCAAAGGCTCCGGTGACCAACTTTGATGAAGGAAGCTAAGCCCCTTCAGTGGGAACAGCAGGGAGCCAAAGGAACATGATTGTGAATCTTACATCATCGTAATGCTGGTTTGGATTCTTAAAACTATGAACAAAAAGCATTGAATAGCATTGAGTCAGTGTTGTATGGCTGGGTGCCAGTGTTGCATGGTTACGGTCAGGTGCCATTTTTGCCGAGAACACCGGGTCAATGCATTGACATGCATTGACAAGCGGGATCGGTCGACCTTCGCGTCAATAATCATCAATAATCCATTTGGAAGTGAGTGAACACAAAGAAGTTCTGGATGCAAAATGATGCAAACGCGAACATGCAGACGAGGATAGAATAGTTGTTGCTCCACGCATGCTTGTCAGTCAATCAATCAGTTCCACTGTACATTGCGTTGCAGGAACGTGCAAAACGACGGCGCGGTGAATCTTGGCAGTGAGCGGGGGGATCTGCGAAGCACGCCGAACTTCCACGTTATTGTCCGTTGTTTAATGTGTCTCACCTTGTCTGGGATGCAAAGGTGTCCTTCGTGCGTCGAACATGCAGCTTGCGAAACGACCCGCTGCAACTACTGCAACTTTTGTGCCCTCGTCAAGTGCACCCAGCGTCGTAAAGTGTGGCCATGTGTGACCTATTTTCAAGAACTACTGTGTTTGACATCGGTCGAGGGTCTGCTTGTTGCTGAAATCTGCGACGGCTGAATCGACATAAGGTTTCACTTGCAGGAGCCGACCTAGATACACACATGACTGCCATGATGACATAGTGCAATCGCACTCACGCACATGAACAGCAACTGTCATTGAGCATGTTTGGCCGGAGCATTTTTCCTGAGGTGCTCTTGCAACAGCTTCTTAGTGCCAGTATTGAGTTGCAACAGCATTTGCATTGGTATCGTATCGGGAGGTTGTTAGTTCAAGGTGCATGTGCATAGGATTGTCAGATATTGTCAGCACTCCTGGCTTTCCAGGGCATGGTTGCTCCGGGAAAACACTGTGCGTCATTTTTCAGTTTTAAGATGATGCGGGCTAGCAACGCATCGTCAGAATCGTAGTTTGCCCGAATCACCCAAAGTTCGATGTCTTTCATTCGTGCATTGCAGCACTTGCGGCTAGCCAAAGAGGGAGTTTGGAAGTCATTCCGTTTGTGCCCTGACCTGTTGGGTTCTCTGAACCGGTGCCCTATTAACTGACCCTGGCAAGAAGATTGCGTCTGGTATGAAACAAAGCCTACATACGAGGTTTGACAAAGCAGAAGGAAATTTCTTGTCTTGGTTTGCAGGCCCTGCGATGGAGAAGCCCACACTTGCTGGCAGGCCAACCCTGCATCAAGGCAGGATTGTACCTGCAAATCGCACATTGCAAGCTGGTCCTTGTAAGATGAGGCAGCTTTGAGAAGTGATAACTCCTGGCCTGCTGCCTTAGTTGTGAAAATGGTGACACGAGAGCGGGCGAAGAATGCCGGGCCAGCTGCCCAGGAATCCTCCGCCGCAGAGATTGACGGCGTCGTGCATTCTGTTTGTTTTGTCTGCCCGCAGAGGCAGGATAACGCCAAGCAGTGCCATGCGCTTGACACCCTCATTGACCGTAGGTCTGCGGAGCTTTCGAGCTGCATGCAAAAGCTTGGGAGAGAAGCGCAGCGAGGCCTACAGAATCGAAAGGATATCGCCAGCAATATGTTGTTTGACCCGTGCCCGTGGCCCATGGACTCCTGGTGAAACGGTAGACCTGCAAGGCACCACCACTAGGCAGTTGAGCAAGAGCTTTGAGGCAATAGCAGAAGCCGCGGAAGCACAAGCTGCACGGGTGTTCCTAGAAGCTGCAGGCGCGTCCTTGCCTTCAGGGAACTAAGAGATCCCACTTTCTCGATCCATCAGGTTTGCAGAAAGAGGAGGCTGCAGCCTCTGTGAGATGGTTCTTGGAAAATTTGCGGCGCAGCTCCACTGCAGACTGGAGGAAAGTTTTCAAGAACTGGGTGCAACGCCGCGGCAAAGGTGAGCCTGTACAGTACATACTCGGGAGCTGGCCTTTTCATCCACTCCCCATGGAGCTTTTGGTCCGGCCACCAGTATTGATACCCAGGCCTGAAACAGAGGAGCTTGTGGATCGGATTATCAAGCACTATGGCAACTGCCACCCCCGGCGCTTGGTTGATCTTGGCTCTGGATCCGGAGCTATTGTGCTTTCTTTGCTCCATGCTTTCCCCATGGCCACAGCCGTTGCTGTGGACCCTTCGGAAGATGCCGTCGCCCTAACACATGCCAATGCGGCCAGGTGTGGCGTGGAGAATAGGTTGGAAGTTCGGCATGCCTCCTCGAAAGATTGGGCAAGCATGTCCAGCAGAGCTTTCGATCTTATTGTGTCCAACCCACCTTACATTCCGAGCCATGAAATTCCTGGCTTACAAGTTGATGTTCGCGAGTTTGAAGATCACGGCGCTCTCGATGGTGGCCCTGATGGCCTTTCTGTTATCGCCGAAGTTCTTCGTAGTGCGCGGCGAGTTGGCTTGCCCGGTGCTCGCATATATTTGGAAGTGCATCATACGCATCCGGCACTCTTCGAGAGGTCCGACGAGGCCAAGTCCGAACCGACATAAGACACGACATGACACGACTCACGCATTCTGCAGACAGGAGTCCCATTCCAGCCTGTTTGCGTCCATGGAGGCCCGAAGTGCCATCACGTGCTGCTTGTAGGCCTTGGCAACAGTGGCCAATGGTGACTTCGGCTCAATGCTGAGGGCCTCGACTTGCTGGACACAGCCGGCGGCCAAGACTGCCATAATTCGTCCTTGTGCGAATCAGACCACAGAGCAAACGAGTTTGCCTTTGGTTCATTGTTTGCACCTGCCAGGAGATGCACACTCCCTGTAGCTCAGAATCTGTCCAGCCGTTTGTTTGTTCTTCTGCGTTGTTAATACGTTCGTGTTTGACTTGTTTGCTTGCTTGTTGTGGGGCTCGTAGTGGCTGCTGCTTATTGTGGGCACAGCAGCTTGCGCCACGGCAAGCCTTTTGCTGTTACATTCAGTGAGGTATGCGACGCCTTTGGACAGCCGCGCTTCGTGGAGTTGCAAGTTGCAAGTAGCTCAAAATCAGAGTGTAGGTGACGAGGCTCGCAACAACACGCAAGGCATGTGCAGGATGCAAAGTGGCAAATCTGAGATTTGTCTGCACATGTTGTAGTGCATAGGTCACAAGTCACAAGTGTCTCTCTCTCTCTCTCACTCTCTGCTTTTTACTTTCTCGAAGTTGACATTGAAGAGCTTGTCTACGTCCGTGGCCTCTCACGGCAACCATTTAGAGCGCAGCGCAAGTCAACGATGTTGACACTGCAAGATGATTAACACCGTGCCACGATTTCTCGGAGTATTGATGGTCAAGTTCAATGCCTTTTCCGCATGTCCATCGTGAGCTTTGAAAAAGTCGGGACACCGACCTAGTGGTGCTTTCTTCAGACTTCAGACACCATTAACTTAAAACCAGCCCCGATATGCATGAGGGTTTGTGACCATGCGCAAATCCAAGTAGACTCGGGGAATGCAACTTCGCTGCATCTGTGCTCTGCTCCAGCGGTATGACGGTACGTCCGCCGACGGCCACCCATGTCACCCTGATTCTGAAATTCTGCTTGGGTGTCGCAGAGATTCTGAGATGTCTCCCGATCCGCTCAACTTTTTCGAAAGCGCATTTCCGCTCCTGATCGGAGATATTCTGCGCTCGTTTCGCGGACAGAGCTGCGCCAGTACGTGGCATATTTCGCTCGTATATGATGCCACACGCCCGTCTGCGCTTCGAGCAGGATCCGACTCTTCCATTGCGTTGCTGTTTGTCCAACCTGTTGTTCCTTCCAATCTGCGTGCCTTCGCAGAAGCGGCAAGAGAGCGGGCGAAGCTGTTGGATTCGAGCTCGTTTCGCTACGTCACCGGGCAAGTGCGTGTTAGCAATGTTATTGGCGATGTGATCCGTTGCGCACGACCACCTTGGACAACGCTGGATCTTTTTCCGCACAGTCTCCTGAGGAGCGAGGCGAATCCGATACCTGGTCTCCATTTCTCGCTCTGGAGCTTCGGGAGCGGAGAGGCGCTCTGACACAACCTTCTCCTTCGCCCATGAAAGGTGACAAGGATTCTTGATTCGTTCCTCAGCCGACCTTCCTTGAGCGACCCGACTTCGTAGCTCCACCGTTCCATAGGCTTTTCAAGCCAGATGCCTTTGACATCAGGGTTGCTTTCGACCAACTCCCAGTGCACAGCTTGAACGGGATGGACTTCTCTCGTTCGGTCTTCTCGGCCGTCGAAGGAGTCCTAATCCCTCCCGACCTCGCTCAGCAAGTCCAAGTGACACACTAGCTTCTCCACATTCGCTTTCCAAAACTCGTCACCACTCGGTCGCCGCCAAACTGAGGAGTACAAGACGAATGGTCACTGGGTTCACGAAGGTCTTCAGTTCCAGCACAGCCTTCCCTCCAAGGCATACACCGACTTCGCAGCTGGCCAGGGTCCTTGCGACTTACTTAGCCCAGATTTTTTGGCCTGACATTCGGAGTGGATCGGGACGGATCTTCGGCGCATGTGCTCGTCTCACAGTCCGTTAGTTATACTCCGCGCTTCCACTGAAGCATGCCCGCGCGATCCCGCGCGCAACCCTCCTCTCAGTCCATGCCGTCAGCACGTTCGACCGTGCAGGGCGCGTGTCGCGATATGTCGCGATGCTTCGGGCCTTGCATGCGACACACCAGCTCCGCCCCTCTTCCTTTCCGTGCACTTAAACGTGGCAGGATGACGACAAATGCGTCAGGGTGAAGGCGGCGAACCTGGCGACCCTTGTTGATGGCTTTGCGCAGCATAACACGCTCTGCGACCAGCGTCAACTTCAAGAACGGTGAGGCCGTCTTCTCGCTGTCCTCGATGACATCGTCTCCTTGCCTGAGCGGGTTCCAAAGTTCCTGATACGATGCTACACGGGATCGCGCGCGGATCCGTCTTCAGGGGGGCAGGGCTTCTGGAATGCAGTTGGGGAGCAACCGCCGGAAGTCGCCGACCTCGGCGGTGGTGCCGATAAGCGTCTGGACGTCTGGGTAGGTGACCGGTCCCAAGGACCCACCGGGCTGGGATGACCCCTCCACATCCCTCCGCCACCTTGCCCTCGTCGCCCGCCATCGCGGAGCAATCACATTGAGCAGACCGCTTACCCAGCGCATCTCCCAACTTGACTTGCAAGCCGCTTGGCTGCCACTCCACTCTTGCGACACCCCTCGTGCCAGCTACCTCTTGCACATCCTGCCCCCGCACCTCACGAACAACTGTGCAGCAGACCACAACGGGCCCGTCTTTTTTTTGACCCCCC
>CAJNDV010018003.1:56839-69135 GCA_905221635.1 Symbiodinium sp. CCMP2456 | reverse complement strand
TGTGTGTGTGTGTAGTCGGAGGCTCGGGGGACTTAGCAAGTAGTTCTTTTATAGACCTATAAGCATCACAACCCTAATTAGGATCCCGTACAGGGCACCTATCAGTCTAGTTACTACCTGCTTACTAAGTCTCCCGACCCTCCAAGTATACATACATAGACACAGGGAATACAACCAACATCTAATTGGTTTGGGCTAGGCTTTACAGAGGCTTCGACAACCAGAACAGGACTTTGGGATATCATATGCTTCAGAATCACGTGCTCAACCGGGGCTTCGTGACAAGAATAACTCGGAACGCACTGTCTATGAGCCGGCGTCTTTACGATCTCGAACCTATGTAGCTTTTGATTAGACGGGTTGCAGAATGCTGCTGAGGTCTGGGAAGATGACGACCCAAACATGACCACAGGTTGTAGCAAAGCCCGAGGACGGGAAAGCCTGATCTAGCAAGCAGCTAGAGCAATCCAACCCAGCGTTGGGGCATAGAGTGCGTCAAGACCTTACTCCTCCAAACGCAAGTCCCGTGGGCCCTGGGCACCCCTCACCGCTCAACGGAGCTGCCATGGCTTGTTCACCATTTCATCGACATGTTGGTGCACCCGCTCGCCTCAAACGAGAGGTTCCACCATGCCCAGCTGAGCACAACATGCTCAATCTATTTGGAAATGTCAGCTTCGGTGTCTGTCTCGCATCAGCCCCAACACCTCTCCTTTCGCGTGGTGATACCAACTGACTATTGAAGCCAAGGGGATACATCTACTACATCGTAAGCATAGGCGTTCAATTCCAGCCATGCTACTTCTGCCTTCTGTGAGTTCCCTAGCCCTTCAGATGCTCTCATGACGTCCCTGTCCTCCTCTGAAAGCCACTCCCAAAAGAGCCGCTGCTTCTCCCTGGAGTATTGTGAAGATTTGTCGGTAGTCCGCTCTCTGGAGAGGCCTTCGAGGCCATTATCCACAGCGGATTGAAACTCAGGCGACTGCAAGAACTCTCCACCTTCCTTCAGCTTGGCCTCAATGGCTTCCCTGCGAAGATGCTCCGTTCCAGCCGTGGAGAAGTCGCGCACTTTGCCCTTCCCAGTCATTCCCTTGAAGAAGAACACTTGGAGCTTAGCGCCTTCCCGAACGGCCTATTCGACATTGGAGATCCACTTGGACCACCAGCGGCATCCCCAAAATTTCTTCTCCCCGTACAGCGGTGCACACCAACATTCCCCCTGCAGGCCATGGCGAGTTGCGATCCGATCGTGGCATCCGAAGTGCTCTGAGCCCTCGGGCAGGAAGACAACCGCAGCACTCACAGCACCCCTTCGGCTTGCTGTGACCATAACGTCCCAAGCAGACTCGTACTTTCCAGGCCAAGAACACACGCATTCCAAACCCTGGCCTGGAAGGACACAGCCCTGGAAGACAAGCAGCTGTTCTGTAGCAAGTCGTTCGTCACGTCCCTCTGCATACTTGCAATGATCATCCGCCGGGCCAAAATAACAAGAATAGCATGCTAGAACAGGCGAAGCCAAGAGTAGCACTGCACCCGGCAGTGTGAACAGCAGGCCAACCAGCATGCTCTTCCAGAAGCCATCGGTGCTGAAACGAACAAGTGCCGACACCGTCCCCATGGCACCCAGGAGAATGCAACTCTGCGCACCCTGATTTACGAACCACTTCCAGTAGCGCCCACCCCAACGGCATGCCAACAATTCGGCGCCCATGGTGCTCCCCCAAAACACGACGAAGCTGGCGTTTGAACTTGCAGTCAAGCTCACCACCAGCGCCTCATCCACCTGAAGTTCCAAATCCAGCCCAAGAAGTGTGGCAAACTCCTCGAGAAAGTTTGCAAGCTCCTGAGCATACAGAGGCAGATGCTGACGCCACCAAAATGCAGCAGAGCAGACGAACAAGTGGGAACCCAGCAGCGCCCCAAATCCGCAACAAAGGAAGAACAGCCATGTTTCACGGACACATTCTTGTCGCGTCACCTTGGTCCCTTTGAAGAACGAAAGTTAGGAAAACAAAGTTTGATTTGAGGAGCTTCTTTCAACACAAAAGGAATCCCAGACACCACAAAGTCACCAGGAACAGTAAGGCCGTAAGACTGACCAAGCAGCTTCCCTCTTCATTGTCTGTTGTCGCTTCTGTCGCAGGTGCTGCTCTCGCTGGATCTGATCTTGCCTCATAAGTGCCGAGTTCTACTCGAGTGCCATCAATGCTAAAGTTAACGGTTCCTTGCGAGTTCTTTTAGGGGTTAAAGAGGGGTACGGCGGTGGTTCCGGGTTTAGGATACAAGGGTCTGGAGGTCCTTGCACCCTGCATTGCTGAACACTTATTAGCAGCAAGATATTTTTTTCTTTACGAATTGGTACATGGACCCTTCGGGAAATTTTCGGTTTGAGAGAGAGCTGTCAGCACTACAGGAAAGTCAGCTGTAACAAATGCTAGCGACTCAACACCCGTAAACCCCTAAACCCTAAAAACTCTGAGTTGCTCTCGCTTCAGGAACTGGGCGGCTGCCACACCGAAGGACCCAAAGGAGCCGGATGCGCTCAGGAACAAGTCGGCCCCAGACCCCACATGACAGTCTGCTGAAACTTCCGGAGCGTCTCGCAACGCAACAGTCAACTTCGCGTCTGAGGTGGTTGTGATCTGGAACACGTGATTTCTCCCAGGATAAATCACCAGCTTCTCAGTGCCCAGCACAACTTCGACAGCCGTTGCCAGGTCATTGGTAAAATTAACGGCGGCACAAGCCTTCGTCACTCGCTGCTCTTGTGTGCCATCCGTCACAGATGCATCAACACCCGGGCTTCTGACAGCCACGTCCGACATGGAGTCCTTTCTGACAGAAAGGACATTGTCAGGGCAAAGAGGCATCGTAGCTTCAAGCGCATTAGCTGCATGCATTCCCATTTCCATATAATCATCACAATCATCGTCCTCACCATCTGACAGCGGCTGGTCGGATACTTTTGACTCTGGAACTAACCTGGGATTCGCGGTGCAGCACCCGGAAGAAGCTTCAGGCTGCGGGCTGCGTATGCATGCTTCCATGGCTCTGGAGCGGACCGGGGCTGGACTGAAAGCGCTGGGAATTCGGGGTTTGGGTCAAGGGGTTTAGGGTTCAGGGATTGGGAGGAGTTAGGGCATTTTTTAAGCGCTAGGGCAATTCTGATATTGATAGCTGGAAAGGCTTCAAACAAAGTCGGAGCAAATTATCAGCCTGCTTCGCCAAAAGGGCTGAAATCCGAATGTAAGCTGGAGCGAGAGTGCCATTCAAAGAAGTGTAGTGAGATGCTGTTAAGTTGCTAGCTACAGGTTTTGGGCCGGGGACTTTTCCGGGATTTCAAGCAAATAGGATGGGCTGCCAAAGAGGGCCTGGGACCGAAACCGCAAGTCCTAAATCATAACACCTCGATCCTGAATCCTGAACCCTACCTTAAACTACCAAACCCTGCGTTTTTGTAGGTTCCTATTATAAACCCTAATATGGAATTTACAGGGACCCTACAAAAAAGTAGGTTTTGGTAGGTTAAGGTAAACCCAAACCCTGGCCGAATCTTAAACGGACATCGTGAAGGTGGCAACAACAGACCCAAACACTGCACATGACGACACCAGGGTTTAGGGTTTCGGCTTGGAGCTTCGGGCCTGCAGGGCGTATAGGGGATTACGCTCAACTTGAACTGTGGATTGAGGTTTGGGTTTCCTGAGTAAAATGTAGGATTCCTGCCAAGACTGGACGAACAAACAAATGCCTGAATTGCAGAAAATGGCACACAATTATTGCTGTGTCCTACATAAGTTTGAAGCTGTTTGGGATTCGGACTGTCAGTTGGGGGGAAGGTCGCTCGAAGCTGTTTGGATACATGTCGAAGACTGTTCATAGGCTCTTTAGGGTTTAGGGTTTAGGGTTTAGGGTTTAGGGTGTCTGCATGGTAAAACGATTGGGCTTGTGGCACTTTTTCCATTCTTAAGACGTCTTTTAACGGTGGCCACATACAGCAGCCACCCAGGGTCTTAGAGGCAGTTTTTCTGCCAGAGTCCACAGCGACCCAAAGGACCCAAAATCTACCAGGGTTTAGGGTTTAGGGTTTTAGGGTTTAGGGCGACAACAACGATGGTTCACAGGGCTAAATTCAAGGCCTAAACCCTAAACCCTAACTGTCAACAAGAACTACAAGCCGCACCCGCACCGGCAACCCCCCCTCCTAAGTCAAAGCGCGGATGCCCAAGATCTACAAAAAAAACACATAGCTCACAAAATCGACACTTTGGCCCATCTACTACAGGAACTCCGTAATCACCATAAAGAACACAGATCCTTCGGAAGATCCCGGAAGCGTAGTCACGAAGTAACAGACAAAGTATACATTTGACCCCATCTGAGGACACTAAGATAGGGGCCTTAACAATTAGAATAGGGTTTTGGGGGCTCCGTATTACAACTATGGTATACTATACCCCAAACCCTATTCCAATTATTCAGGCCCCTAAACCCTAAAACCCTAAACCCTAAACCCTATTCCAATTATTCAGGCCCCTATATTATGCACCCTAAGATCCTCACAAAGGAATTTGTCCCTGCGTCGTGCCGGGCATAACACAATGAAAGATCTCTCGGCAAACGCAATCTAAACAAGAGAGTTTAATGAATGTAACACTTAATTACGATGAACCCATAAGGAAGGAGGGGGGATGCTTCCACCGTGTCTTTCCCGGCTCCTAAAGATCCGAGCCCTTGACTTTAGAATGTCGGTCCGGGAAGTCTCAGGAATGACAGCCTGGTGCTTAGTAGGGAATGGGGGAATGGGTTATAGGGACTACTGTAAGGGACCTTAAGGGACTATCATAGGGATCCATTCCCCCATTCCCTACTAAGCACCAGACAGATGAGAGCTTGGAGCGAAGATTTTGGGGCTAGGTCCGAGTACAAAGCAAAGCTGGCAGCCTCTGGCCCGAGGTTCGCATCAACTGGTTCCCTGTTGGGGCTATATTAACGGTTTAGGGTTTAGGGTTTAGGGTTTAGGGTAAATGATCATGTGTAATCCTCATTGGGCTTTAATATAACAAAAATGTACCGTTGTAGCCAACAAGACCCCAGTCACTGGTTGAGAAACTTAACACGGCTATGCCTGCTCCACTGGGCGTGGGTCCAATGGGATTTGCAGCAGCGTGAGACACATAAAGCAAGAGCGAGTCTGCAGCGGTAGCAAAACAAAGAGGAACCGTCTATCTCTGTCTCTCTCTCTCTCTCTCTCTCTCTCTCTGTCTCCGTCTCACTCCTTCGGTATCGCAATTCCCCGTCCCGTGGTCTAGAGGTGTAGGGTTCGCATCTTATAGTCTCTTTCACTAACGACATCTATGGCTCCCCTGGACTTTTTCAGGAATATTCACCAACCCTAAGGGTCCATGTACTCATATGGTATATGGGCCTTAAAGTAGTCCCTATATAGGTACTTTAGGGTCAAAGTATGCTCATATGGATATATGGACCCTTAGGGTAAGCTTTTCAGGGTCGTAACTGCAAGAATCCTATGAAGGGTCTGCCGGTCCACCTATAGTCTCAATTGTTACAGTTCGCAGTACGGCAGTTGGTTCACAGGTTTTACGTAGACTGTGACTAGATCCCAACCTACATCTCTGAAACTCCATTGGACCAGGAAACATGTACCCATGCAGTATATAAATCGGCCACTAAACCCTAAACCCTAAACCCTGAACCCTAAACCCTAAAAACCCTAAAAACCCTAAAACCGTACAAACCCTGAACACCCTAAAAACCCTAAAAACCCTACACCATAAACCCAAAAAACCTAAACCTAAAAACCCTAAACCTAAAAAACCCTAGACCCTAAACCCTAAAAGCATTAAAAACCCTAAACCCTATGCAACGGAACTGCGTGAGGCAGCAGCCTCAGCCAGAAGTCCACGGGTCCAAGTTCCTGATAATTTTAGGGTTTAGGGTTTTAAGGGTTTAGGGTTTAGGGTTTAGGGATTTTAGGGTTTAGGGTTTAGGGTTTAAGGTTTTTAGGGTTTAGGGTTTAGGGTTTAGGACTCGGCATGCATGGAGGGTCGGGGGACTTAGTAGGTAGTTATTTTATAGACTTACAACTGTCAGATCCACGATTAGAGTCCCTTTTAGGGTACTTATAAGTCAACTTACTACCTATTTACTAAGTCCCCCGACCCTCCAAGTACTCTCCCAAATACACTGCGCTCTAAAAACACAAGCTATCCAAAACCCAAATACCTGAGCAGTAGGTCGTTTGGACCCTCCAACAACCCTTACAAGCAACCCTAATTATTCGCGCACGCTTAGAAAGACCCTTGTAGGAAGAACCCGTATAGAATCACTGAAAAAAAAAACGAGCCAGAATGGCTACCGGCTACCGCTCCAGGACGCTCGTCGTGCGCTCACCCTCTGTGTTTAGAGGCGAGCAGAAGCCGGTATAGGGTGGTGCCCTTGTCCACAGAAACCCTCAAACCCCAAACCCGATGAAAAACCTGAACCCTAAAGCCCTGAACCCTCTAAAAGTCCTATTGAACCCCAACCCGGAGCCCCTAGCCGTCCCAAGTCCAGTCCCAACTGGGACTTAGTCTGATATCTGGTATGAAGTAACAACTAAACCCTAAACCCTAAACCCTACACCTAGTAACAAGAGCCAGTCTTCTTTGGTGGGGCGTCAGCGGATCAAGCTCAGCTAGGGGAACACCATCCCGAACCGGCTGCTAAACAGTGCACACTGGCCTTTGCCGGCGGCGTGATGCAGGAACTGGGGGTTTAGGGTTTAGGGTTTAGGGTCACTTGCATTGCCTCTAGCCGGAAGGGCTATTGAAGTGAACAATGAGGCACAGCCCTCTGTATAGTAAACCCAAATTAACTTAAGCGGAAGGTGAACACCAAAACCCAATTACGACCCTAGGCCCTGAACCCTAAATCCAACATCATCCGATGGTGCACCCTAAACCCTAAACCCTAAACCCTAAACCCTAAACCCCTACTGTTTACCTAAGAGCCCAGGGACTTGATAACCTGGTCATATGAATATGGGGTTTAGGGTTTAGGGTTTAGGGTTTAGGGAATCCTAAGATTAGGGTCTTGGACTATCTCATAGTTCAAGTGTTTTAAAGGTACCCTGCTTTGGAACAGTGTTGCTGTATTCCTAATACTTATCCAAGCTTCTGCACTAGTTGGGTCTAGGATGGCAGCAAGCAGCTGCAGGGGAGTATGTTGCGAAGTTGTCGTTCCTAAACCCCAAACCCTAAACCCGAAATCCTAAACCCTAAACCCTAAGTGTAGACTCATGCAGGCCCCAGGGTTTGGCCTTAAGGGCCTCGGGAGTAAGGAAACCGTTATACCAAAGACTCTACATTCTGAACCCCAAGCCAACCTTTTAACATAGAGACCCCACCAGTTAGTAGAGGTATCCCCTTTATGGCCCCTGTTTTAGACTTCTAAAACCCTTACAGATCCCTCAGACCCCTTACTAATCCCTAAATCGTTTAGCCTAAACCCCCAAACCCCAGAGAAGCTAAATGCCCCCAATACTTTCCCAGACAGAGAGAGATGCTGCTCCGCAAAACCGAGAACCTGCAAAACACATTGTCTTATAAGTAGAGCGTGCTATCATAGGGGCCTACCATGTCAACAGAACGGGGCTTTGTGGGAACATTGTAGCACAATCATAATTATCAAGCCGAAGGAAGGGCATCGATAATTATTCAAGCTTCAAGAGTACCCTTGACCCTACACCCTAAACCCTAAACCCTAAAACCCTAAACGACCCTTACAGGGGCGCCGTAGTAGGCATTCCTTATTGTGGCTTCTTAGGGTTGCTTCCGGTTCCTAGATTTCCTTTGATGGGTCCTTTGAGGGCCCATGTGTGGATTTCTTTAAAGGCTTCGGGTCGCGGAGTTGGTTTTAGGTATCAGGTCACTACCGGCCCAAGATCGGGTTTCGGTGTTAGTTTGCTACTTCCCTAAACCCCAAACCCAAAACTCTAAACCCTAAACCCCTAGACCCAAAGTAGGGTTCTGGCCTTGGGCTGTAGCAGTGTTCAAGGCGATTCGGGTCAGGTCTCGAATTTAAGGCTTAAGGCTTGGCAAGATCCATCTATGCTCTTCTGTGTTTGTTTGGACGATCTTGCCCGATAACCGCCTAACCACAACTGACACCAAAGAGCTAGATACGCAACAAAATACTTTCAATGGAGAGTATAGCTAGCAGCCGAAGCAACCCAGTACCCACAACCAGAACCCCTGCAAACCCTAACTAAACCCTAAACCCCGTACATCTTACACTCGACAGTCAAAGCCCTAAACGCTAAACCCTGCAACCCCAAATCCCCACAGGAGTCCCTCGCGCAGGGCTATCTTGCAATAAAGGGTAAGGGTCAACGGAGGTTCCTGAAAGAAGGAGACCCTGATGACCCTAATGCACTATAGGAGCCTGCATAAGTTGCAATACTCTTCCGTGAGGTTCCTTTTACTTTAGGTTTTAGGGTTTAGGGTTTAGGGTTTAACAAATCCTATATAATATGTTCCCCAAAAGACTTATTTTGACTCCTAGACTTTGAGGTGTGCTTGCGATAAGGATCTTGTGAGACTCCCTAGTAACACCTTTAAGCCCAATACCCTGGCCCAAAAAAGCTTAAGCTTTTCTTTTAGTAGGGGGTTTAATATACCAAAAAAGTTTAAACTTTTCTTTTGGTAGGGGTTTAATATACCAAAAAAAGTTTAAAGTTTACCTACATGCATGCCGTCAGCAAGGCCAGCGACAAGGACTTTCGTGGTCCTACAGCCGCAACAACCTTTCATCACCATCATCTCCTGGGATCCAGGAGTCGAGGGTTTAGGGTTTAGGGCTTATAATAGGGTTTAGGATTCAGGGTTTAGGGTTTAGGGCTTATATTAGGGTTTCGGGTTCAGGGTATAGGGTTTAGGGTTCAGGGTTTATAATTGGGTTTCGGGTTCAGGGTACAGGGCTCAGCGTCTAGAGTCCTGGGCTCTCGATATTTGCTGAGGGTCTTGCGGTTTGTGGTTCGAGTTGTAACGAGCAACGTTTGTTATAAGGTTTCTGTAAGCAGAGGAGGAGGAGGTTAAGATATACTGAGCGATGAAGTTCCTGTCTTGTTGGTTCTTTGGTTAGGGCCCTTCTTCCTATGGCACCCAAGCCGCCATCGTCACCATCCGCGGGAGGATCTCCACCGTCTCCACCGTCGTTCGGAGGATCGTCTCCACCATCGTTTGGAGGATCGTCTGGGATGACAAGGCGTCGGAGCTTTCTGAAGCTTAGTGTTGTGGCATAATTGTAGTCGTAGTGTTTCAAGATCTTCGACGGAAACGCTGGGACAGGAACTCTGCGGAGATGCAGGGGTTTTGGGGTTGCGGTTAAGACCTTGCGCAATACTGCGGAAGGACAGCCTTATACGAAGTACTCCTCAGGCGCCTCCACCACCGTCGGTGTCTCCGTTGCCATCACCGCCGAAACCATCATCGCCGAAGCCGTCGTCTCCGAATCCTCCTCCTGTTTTTGGAGGCGCGAGAAGCCTACGGTAGATAGGTAGAAGGCATAGCCAAAACCCTGCGTGTATCTCTGCATATACTTGTACATACGGATAGGCGCATACATACATACATACATACATACAGATACATACATATCATATATATATATATATTCATATACATATATATATATATATATGTATATTTATATATTAATGTATACACATACATACATACATACATACATACATGCATACATACATACATACATACATGCATACATACATACATACATACATACATACATACATACATACATACATACATACACTCACTTACATAACCATAGACATAGTATACATAGATGTATACATGTAAGGATATATACACACACATACATACATACATACATACATACATACATACATGCATGCATGCATGCATGCATGCATGCATGCATGCATACATACATATAATATATATATATATATATATATACACATGCATGCATGCATACATACATATTTTTATATGTATATATATATATATATATATATTATGTGCGTGTGTGCGTGCGAATGTATATATATATAGTCATATTATCACACATGCATATGTAGGTACACAGGAGTGTATGTGCGTGCATGACTACATACATACATACCTTACATACATACATACATACATACATACATACATACATACATACATACATAGCTACATAGCTACATAGCTACATACCTACATACATACATAATGACATACGTACATATACACACACTGGCATACAGGTGCACAAACATGGGCGCATCACCGATTAGGCAGAAAGCCAGGTCCTCCAAAGTCGCCGTCGTCCTTGGCCGCTGCTTTGGTGGTAGATTTTGGGGTCCCCAGCTGGGGTGTAGGAGTTTAGGGTTTAGGGTTAAGGGTTAGGGGAATTAACAAGTACATGGTTGCGATATGAGGGTCCTAGTTTTTCGCTTAATAACTGTAGTGTAACACCTCTACGGGGTGCATTTTTTGTAGGATGTGCTTTAGAGTAACACCTCTACGGGGTGCACTTTTTGTAGGATGCGCTTTAGAGATTTACAAGGTTTGGGGGGATTAGCTTACCAGTTCCATAGTAACTCCAAAGTAACTCCATGGTACATACTTTCAAGACAAGAGGGCTGGCAACAATCAGGGTTTAGGCTTTGTATGGAGTTTGGGATTTAGGGTTCTAGGATTCTAGAAGGCGGGTTACAGCAATCAGAATCGGCCCGTGTCTTTAACGCCTCCGCTGCATTTCCGTTCTTGGTCCACAGAATTTCTGATGCTGGGTCATCTGATACCACGACAACATCAACAACAACAACAACAGGAATAAACTATGCTACTGGAACACTCAAGCCCAAAACCAGCCTGAAACTTAACCCCCCTCATTTCAGGGCTTGGTGAATCAGTAGGATTTCCTGATGGGGCTGGCATGTGGCTTTACAAATTTCGGCTGATCCCAACAAAGAAACATAGAAGCTTCGGCGGATCCCCAAGAAACAACATTGACATTGTGGGTACTATCCAGGCCCCCATATAATATGCACCAAAATGATAAACCTATGTCCTGACACCCCGAAGCTTTTAACTATCACATCTGCAAACCAACGACAGGGTTGGCATCGAGGTTCTGCGTTTAGGTCCGAGGCTCTAGAGTTTAAGTTTATGGCTTGGGGTTTAGGGTTTAGGGTTTAGGGTTTAGGGTTTAAGGTAGACTTCTCAGTTAGGAGCTATGCACGGTCCGAGCTAGATAATAAGTGGGGTGGAGGGGTAAGCATTTCTATTCCATGCTATACAGGACATGAACACCGAAATGTATAATATCAAACAAACCCCAAGGGCTGCTCCCAAAACCCTAGACCCTAAACCCTAAACCCCTAAACCGTAAACCCCAAACCCCTCAACCCTAAACCAAGCCCCGATCTGCACCAAACCCGACAACCCTTGCCCGCAGGGGGGCGATATACAGGGGTTTAGGGGTTTAGGGTATACCTTTTTGCATATACCTTGGCCCTTATAGGTGGTTCCTCCACAGTAGCTTCAAGGAGAACGAATATATTACATGCCTTTAAACTGCCTTAGGTCCTTGAAGCAAGCCCTAAAACAAATCACCAATAAACCCCTCATGAAGTTTTGTAAAAGCATTTAGTTACCTTAGGTCCTTGAACCTAAAACAATCACCATAAAACCCTCATGAAGTTGTGCAAACCGCGCGAAAGAGTTGCAAACCGGGGAGACCCTCTGTCAACTCAAACAGCCGGCAGAAGCACCTTACTTGGAGGATCTTGGGACTTAGTAAGTAGGGTTATAAGTACCTTAATTGGGGTTACAAGTAAATATACGCATAGTTACCTTATGTATAGCCTCAGTTACTAAGTCCCATGACCCTTTAAGTAGGGTTTAGGGGTCCTGTGAGGGTGAGTTCTTTCAAGCCCCCTCAGTCCTAAACCCCAAAAGCCCCAAACCCCCTTGACGCACTGAACCCTAAGCCCAGGTTTAGGGTTTGAGGCCTTTGGGAAGGGGTATTTCAAGCTCAACCCCCTAAACCCTGAACCCGATAAACCCTAAACCCTAAACCCTAAACCCTGTACCCTAAACCTTAAACCCTAAACCCTAAACCCTAAACCCTAAACCCTAAGCCCTGAGCCCTGAACCCTAAACCCTAAACCCTTAACCCTAAACCCTTAACCCTAAAGATGTCGCCTGTAGTATGTCGGACTCGTCAGCAAGTGGCAGACTCGAGGTTGCAGTCCTAAG
>CAJNDV010018003.1:4361-19447 GCA_905221635.1 Symbiodinium sp. CCMP2456 | reverse complement strand
GAACCCCCTCCCTTAAGGATTCCATACGCTGAACAACACCAACCAGAACCCGCAACGCCAAGATGAACAAGTGAAAGGGCAACAAGAGCAGCAATCCAATACAAGCAGCAGAATCGTAACGATAACGGTTCGACTAGCAGTGACTAGCAGCAGCAGCAACAACAGCAGCAGTAAGGACAGTCGCCATCTCTACCAACGTCACTGCCACCGCCACTGCATGCCATTGCTACCGCACCACCTCATCCCCACCACCACACCGCCATCACCCTTTAAAAGGTAACACAAAACAGTGGGTCAATACAAACACTAAGTCACTAAGTGCACACTCAACCACTGATAAGGCAGCAGTGCCGCCACCACCAACGACACCTGCAAACTGACGGCAAGTATAATCACGACATGAGTTAGTCAGGCACCCCCTTAAACCCTGAAGCGCTTGCAATATCTTGCAATAAAAGCAGAACTACTGCACCTCGCAGCTTCTCCGTAAGCAACACATTCGCGACAAGTTCATCCACATCCAGCACCTGCAGTGTGCCGAGTTCTGTATGGCTGGAATCTGCTAGCGGCCCTGACCGTGCTATGTTGCGGGTCCGTGTAAACCCTTTCGTATACACTTCGGCTTCAAAGTAGTCCCTATACAGGTAGCAAACATAGTCATATGGTCATATGGATACACAGACCCTTCTTGTCGAGTCAGCAGCAACTTGCTTGTCNNTGTCCCCAACTACCCCGACCTTGCGACGGGCATGTGCATGCAAGACAGGACCGTTCAGAGATTGGCGAAGGTTAGGTGCATAGACTACTGAGCCTCTTGGATGCCTTCAGGCAGATCGCCCTTCCCATGAAGCACGACTGCAGCATTAGATATGAGCATCTGTTGGTTAATATGACCATATGTGTCTGTATACGTGTATATATATATATATATATCTATCTATATATACATACATGTACATACACATATACTCTACCTCCCTCAAAGATGTAGGTTTTGTTACTCTTCGCTGTGCTGTGTACGGCTTAGACAGTCTATCAACGATCTATGTCGTGTTACTATTTGCTGTGCTTTTGCGGCTTAGACAGTCTACCAATGATAACCCGAAACACCGTCCTCAGTTAATCGTAGACTCTTCCGATGAAGGAAATCAGGAACCAAGAAGAATGGCCATACAACTACCTTACAGAATACCCTATAGAACACCTTCCTAAACATAGGTTACAGAAGACCTCTTTTGTACAACATACCATCTGGAACACCCTGTAGTAAAATACCTTACAGAAGACCGCCTATGTAACATACGCTCTGTATACCTAAAATATAGCTTATGAATATCCTCTAGAAAACTGTTTAGGATACCCTTCAGAATACCTTATAATTCCCTATAGCATACCCGATAGAACGATTTAAGTAAATGAAAATCAGGAGGAGCCCAAGATCTGAGGATTGAAAATTCAAATTCTAGCTTATTGAACAAGGGTTTCCTGAAAAGGAAACCAGGAATCTATGAGCATGGCCTATAGAATACCTTGCACAATCCCCTGTCTACAAGCCGTAAAAAACCATTAAACAAACACGGCCATGGCAATACCTTACAGAATACCCTTATATTCCTTGTATACCTTATTGAAGACCCTGTGGCCCTTACACGATACCTTCTGGAATACCTTATAAATTACCCGATAGAATGCGCGATGAAATATTCTGCATTAAAATGATAATCCGTATACCATCTGGAACACCTTATGGAGTACCTTATAGAACACCTAATGTATATGATACCCCATGTATCTCTTGTATATATATATATATGCCCTACATGAAATTTGGTGCTATGGAACCGCCTTTAAAACGCAGCGGTGCGATACCAGCAATTGTTTTTGAAACGACGCCCTTCGGAGCATTGGATGCTATCGAACCGCCCCTCCCATGCTTGTTGCCTGCATTTGCAATGAATACCACTGCGGTTCGATAACACCACTTTTGGTAGCAAACCCTTCGAAAATTTCGTGCTGTCGAACCGCCGTCTTAAGGTCTGGCAGGCGCAGCGGTTCCCACAGCAGCACATTTTATGAAGCGACACCCTTCAAAAAAACTGGTGCTATCGAGCCGCCTTTCGCCGCCCTCAGGTTCGGAAAACGTAGCGCACCAAATTTTCTGAAACGACACTTGGTGAAGCTTGGTGCCGCCCCTGTTTGCTGTCCGAAGTTGCAACGGTTATCAGAGCGGTTCGATAGCACCAATTTTGTGAAGAAAATGGTTCGGAAGACAGCCGCTCGATGGCACCAAATTTATCCATTGTAGCTTATTGAACAAGGGATTTCTATGATAGAAATCAGGAATCTAGGCGAGTTGCTTTTAGAATGCCTTACAGAATACCTTTTCTATGCCTATAGAATACCCTTGGTAAACCCTTATCCTCTTGATACCCAAGATATACCCTATTGAAGACCCTGTAGCCTCTAGGATACCTTATCGAATACCTCCTTGTACATACACCTTATAACAGCTGAAACAATACCTCATGGACTACCTTATAAAGCACCCAATAGAATGTAACATAAAATGCTATATACAATGCCCCCTGCATATATTCTATCTAGAACACCATCTGGAATACTCTATAGAATACCTGGTAGAATACCCCTTATATATGACACCCCCTGCAGACCATACATATCTATCTATCTATCTATCTATCTATCTATCTATCTATCTATATATATATATATATCTATATATATATATGTACACCCTATTAAAAAGTTGGTGCCATGGAACCGCCTCTCGCTGTCCTCATTCTCGGAAACGCAGCGGTTCGATAGCACAGAAAGCTCATTTCGGAGAACTCGGAAAGTTTCCAAAATAGCAGTTTCTCCAAATTATGTGAAATAGCTCATTTCGGATAACTCAGTGAGATAAACCTTTTCCGAAATGTCCCGATTCTGTGAAATAGCTCGCCAAGCGGAGTCGCGGTTTTGAGACACGAAGGGCTGCAACGTGAATGACGCAGTTGCTTCTAGCTGCTTTGCTATGCACATGTAGCATATATGCACATGCAACTGTCACAGGCGCCGTGGAGATAACAAAGATCCGTGATCCAAGATTCCTGCCCAAGAGTCCTGGGGAATCTTGGATCTTGAATCTTTGATCCGCCATCTTGAAACTCAACGTGGCTCAATATTTCAATGTGGCCCTGCGCTTGGCTATATTGAAACAATGGGCGGCGGCATTGGGTTTCAATATGGTCGGTTTGTGCAGTCATGAAGAGATGATCTGGGACGCGTGAGTGCAAGGAGGGGTTTGTGCGATCATGAGGAGACGATCGTGAGTGGAAGGATGGTCATGGGGATATGACCGTGAGTTTAAAAGCTGAAACCAGATTAAATACGTTGAGCTTGTTAATACTATATATATATATATATTTATGTAGTATAATATAAGATAACATATGTATATATATATATACATATATATATATATATGATATATACACACATGCATACAACAGTGTGTGAGCACATTTAAGTGCACGCGCACGTATGAAGCCCCGATCAACAAACAAACAAGCAATCCTCTACAGCTCCTTGTGAAAATGCACGAGGCGACGATGACTGACAATCGGCTGTTGGCTCTGGTGCCTGTGTCCCTAAACCGTAATGCCGGTGAGATGCAAACGCCAAAGCCACGGCATTCAAAACGATGTCGCTCAGAGATGGTGTTTGAGCGAGATATTGGCAACCCACCTTGGCCGTCAATACAGCAATTCAAAGCCTAATGGCTCAGAAACATCCTGGAAGGGAATTCAAAATATCCTACACCCTAAACCCTGCATACGTATGTACATATGCATACAGTGCATACATGCATGCACACATACATACACGGGCAGACAGGAGCTTGCCCAAGCAGGGCAATCTCAAGAACACCCCAGTATGAAAAATTCACGCAACCCTCTAAGGAATTATAGATTACCTCAAACAAAGCCTAAACCCCAAACCCCAAACCCTAAACCCTAAACGCCAAACCCTATAGGGCTTAGGATCTATGGGTTTAGGGTTTAGGCTTTGTGAGTTTAGGGTTTATTGGTTTAGGGTTTAGTCTCCCCCAAAATAGTACGGCACCCCTATAAAAAGGGGCCTAGACTAAATGGGACCTACTTTAGAGGACTACCCACACCGGGACTCTAGATTTGGGTTTAGGGTTTAGGGCAGTTAACATCCCAAGGACCAAACAAAAAGCGTAAAGCCGAAGAGGGTTCAGGGTTATAGGGTTTAGAGCTTGTAATGTAACCTGCTTGCAACTGTACAAAAAGTATATGGAAGCATGACTTCAGCTGGCTTACAACTAGATCCGATATCCCTATCTATCTCTTAAAAGTCCCAAACGCAAGGGCCTCAATTGATGGGACGAGGGCTAGCAGGTAACAAACACGAGCATTCACACTAAACGAAGACGACAAAGCCTTGGCATAAAATCTATAACAACAATGCAAAGCATCACGAAGATCCTCACAAGCCCTATCTGAACGTGGAGATAACTTGCTGTGATGCGCTCAGATTGGGAAACCTGGCTCTTCAGGGACCACCGCATGTAGTGGTATGATTTGGCTTGTGGGCTTTAGGGCTCTTTGACATTGGGGCTGTGGAGTTTAAGCGCTGCAGTGCTTGCGGCTTAAAGTTTAGGGCTCTTGGGAGATTTTGGGATGGTGCAGTGTTGTCGGCGTATTTGGAATAATAGCTCTGTGGCTCAGCAGCTACTTGGCCTAAAACCAGTAGGGCGGATGTACGCAACATGTCCGAACAACAACCATACTCAGGGGAAGGGAGGGTTCAGGGTTTTATCGGTCAGGGTTTAGGGTTTAGGGTGTTAAGGTTCAGGGTTTAGGGTTCAGGGTTTAGGGTTATTACTAAGAAGGCTTGAAGGGAAATAACAGAAAGTACTTGGGGCTACCTGATTACGTATAACTTACAACCCTACATACAGCCGGCTACTAAGCTCCCTGAGCATCGACGGTAGACCCTAAACCCTAAATACCCCAACACCCAAAATCCCAAGGTCTTAAAAACTAAACTCCAAACCCACAAACCGTAAACCCGAAACCCCAAACCCTTTAACCCCAAAGCTCTAAAGCCCGAAAGCCTGTAACCCTAAGGGTCCATGTGGCCACTGCTTGAGGTCTAGGGTTTAGGGGTATACTTCGACCATAAAGTACATATCAAAGTACGTACCTAAAGAGGGACTACTTCGAGGCCTATATACCATATAGGTACACGGACGTTGAGGGAAGCCTCTAAGTGGATCAAGTCCAAGTCGCGTATGCTAAGAAGGCCATCACGGCTAAACGTGGAGCGCACATTAAGAAAATGGCCACCCACCTGACAGGTTAGGGCTTATCGGGACTACCTGTAGCCAAAAAGACCTACCTTTGCAGGGTCCCTTATCATGGTTTCTCATACAGTTCGCTAAGAAGGCAGGTCTGTTGGGCCACAGGTAGGGGCAAGGCTTTGGGATTAAGGGTTTAGGGTGAAGGATGTCGGGTTAAGGGTGTAGACTTTAGGGAGATTTATTCAGGGGGAAGAGCCACAAGTGAAGAAGCTTTTCACTTTCTGGCTGAGAGCTTTGGAGGGGTTGAGGGCTATGTCCATCATGGCATTCGGACAAGTTTAGGGTTTAGGGTTTAGGGTTTACGGTTTGGGGTTCAGGTTTCCAGGTACTGTTGTGTGCTACTTGGTACATCGAAATTCGACGATGCTGCAGCTGTGGTGTCTACGTTTGCAGTTCAGGCGCAGGGATTAGAAATCTGCAGTCCGAAACACAGCTGGTAACCCCGGCACAGAAACCCACAGCAGCTAATAAAGAGCTGTAGTTCGGGTTAAGGCTCGAGGGTGCTTGATCAAGTTCGGAATGCGAGGGGTACGAGGTCGGGATGTGGCACTTTAGGGTCTTCTTGAACCTAATCTCTGGCTCAGACAAGGTGTGCATGCGTGTATATGCATAGGTTTACGGCTTCAGGTCTAGGGCTAGGCGAAGGGGGTTTAGGGTTCAGGGCATAAGACTTAGGGCTGCAGGGCTTTAGTTGGTTTAGAGGCTGAAGGCTTAGGGCTTCAGGTTAAGGTTTAGGGTTTAGGGTTTAGGGTTTAGGGTTTAGGGTTTAGGGTTTAGGGTTTAGGGTTTAGGGTTTAGGGTTTAGGGTAAGTTAAAGCTGAAAGCTCAGCGTTTGCTTCACCCATACCCGAAGCCGAAGACCCCCATCCCCCGAATATTCAAACTCGTCCTTGGATTACGGGTTTCTATATTAGGGGGACGTTTGACATTAGTGGGACGAGATTATACATGTGTGTATGTATGCATGTATGTATGTATGCATGCATGCATGCATGCATATATGTATGTTCTTTTTTTTGCTGACTAGCTGTACAATGTTTGTTCTTCTCTAGGTTTTGTTTTAAGTATCAACTTGTTTTTTCACGTATACGTATACTAAAAAGCACACACACACAAACATGTTTCTATGCATGAACGACCAATGGCTGTACTCGGTAACGCAATGCTGCCATCAGCAGATTAAGCCGCAAGTGTTCCAAGCACACGTTCGGGAAGGCTTTGGGGTTTGGGGCTGCGCGCGCACACCCCAAACCCAAAACCATCAAATCCAACAACCTAAAGCCTAAACCGCAAGCCCTCAACCCGAAACCGCAAACCCGGTGCCGCATGTGCACCTCATGCATGGCTGGATGCCTGTGATTTCGATGTTTCCTCCGGAAGTGCAGATGAAGCCAATACGAGGAAGGGATTCCGAGAAAGGATACTTTTCATGTCTATGGGGCTCGATGCCGGAACCCTTAGCTTTTGCCCCGTCATGCAATCAAGTCGGACTCGAAGTAGTGTAGGGCCTCAATTATTCGAATTGGGTGTTGGGCTCCTTTGTAGCATAATTCTACTACGGAACCTCAGGAATCAAACATTGGCAATGATTTAGGCTTCCATTCTGTTGATGATATAAATCCTGCATTACCTTCAGGACCCTAAACTCTGGGAATTATAGTCTACTCCTCATTATGGGTAATGCAGGATTTGTATCATCAACCGTATTACCGCCCCCACCCCAAGCAACTCTTTTCTGGTCTAGGGCCACACTTCCCGAAAAATGGAGCTTAGGGCTTTGGGTTAAGAGTTCAAGTTGAGGGCTTAGGGCCCTTAGAGCCGCGAGTTATGGGACGAAGACTTGACGTTGTGTGAATCATACTTCTGCCCCAGAAACATCCGATACTCGACAGCACCAGACAACTAATCTAAACGACTATACCGTCCTAAACCCCTACATACCTAACCCTTCGTCTCTTCTGACCCTAAGCCCTAAACCCTAAACCCTTAACCCCTAAACCCTAAGCCCGTCATCCCCAAACCCCCAAACCCCTGAGGTCTGCAGTTCGATGCATTAACTCTCAAGTTGAAACTACCTGATCAAACAACTTATGTACCCTTCGGTTTCGGGTCTATTTAGGGTTTAGACTCTACCTATAGTCTCCATTGTAGTTCCTTTTTGGGGATACCTTATCTAGGTTCCCCAGTAGACCCCTAACAATAAGGGCACCCATTTTCCTGCTTTTTGGGTTTAATAAGGGGCCCCAAAAACAAAAAGGGCAAAAGGCCCCTACACTAGGTTCCCCTGAACAAATTGAATAGGGTTTTGGGGTGTATTATACTATAACTAGGATAAGGAGCACCCAGGATAGTATAGCTAGATATGAAAGCCCCTGTATAGTTGTAGGGGCCTGAAAGCATGAGAAGGGTTCTGGGCTCCTTTGTAACATAACCTTAACAAGAAATCCTAAGAATAACATGGATAACTATTCAGTCTTCCATGTTACCAGGGCCATGTAATATGGGGTCTTCGTGATTAGAGCAGGTTTCTTTCTTGGAGAGTTTATGTAGGGGCGATAAGAGGATATCATGAATGACGAACCCCGTGTCTTTTCCCTGACGACTTTCGGAATGTCGCGTGAAGGTCACGATAGCCCGAACCCATGGCCTGAATGCCGGATACCCGCCAACTTTCACACGCCTCATCATTAAATCATGAACACCCTCTTCCCTAAACCCTAAACCCTGAACCTCAACAACCCAACACACGGCGTCCCAAAACCCCTAAACCCTACACCCTGAGCCCAAAAGATACTGAATCCTACACCCTTAACCCGATGATATGCGCCTCAACCCAACAGAGTCTCATGGGTTTAAAAGGGCTTGTGCGGGTTTAGACGGCCCTGTTCAACCCTTATTGTACGATTAAGGGTTGGCAAGGACCTAAAGGTTCACCTTTGGGATTGCAAAGAATCCATAATGCTCAAAAATAAAGGTTGAAGGCTACCGGCTTTACTACTAAGTCTGTCAAGGTTATCCTTTGGGATTGTATCGAGACGAACTGTTAGAATTAGGACACACCCAATAAAGTAAAAAACCCTGGACCCTAAACCCTCAGCCCTAAGCAACAAACTACCGGCTCTAGTAAGTCTGTCGAGGTGTCCATCGTCATCGATCAACTCGAACTCGTCGTCCGACGTCAGACTGATCAAGCTGGTAGGATTTAGGGTTTGGGGTTTAGGGGCCACCTGGACCCCTAAAAACACGTAGAATAACAGCCTTTCATAAGTTCGGCATTATACCACCTAGTTTGAAGGGTCTAGGTACAGGTTGAAGGGTTGGGGTGTATCGGTATAAGGCTTAGCGTTTGCTGTTTATGGTTGGTTTAAGGTTTATACTGTAGGGTAAAAAGGTTTCGGGTCCCGGATTGCTGCCAGGCTCTTCAAGCTTTCTGCCAACAGTTACTGATGCCAGAGGCTACGGTAAATGAGGTCCTTAGGTAAACATGTTCTGGCCAAGGGGAGTGATTGTGTACGGTGGATCGACCCATTGGCTTCTCGCTTCTTTGCCAAAGGGTCTGAGGGTCTGTGACTCTATTCTCAACCAATTAAGAGTTGCACGGGTTTCGGACTAACTGTCTCGAGTTTCGGAGATGAGAGTTGTGGTTTTAGGGCCTTGCCTTAAGATCATGCACAATGTTTAGCCAAGGAATGTCGTTCGATGTTGAACTTCAGCAGGTCTCTTCATAGAGTTTAAGGTACATTGTAAGTATACTACGTTAAAATTTTGGAATGCGGTTTCATGTATCTCTGCGCGTAGTGCTGAGTGCTGAGGGTTTCAAGTCTTGGGCATGCGGCTTTGATAGACACCCTGTAAACTGCATACAATCTTAACGCAGGTAGTAGAAGCAGCTGTGCACGCACCTACTACATATATATATATATATACATATGTATGTTCACAAACAGAAACGTCTACGTATGCGTATACATCTACATCTACATATATATTGTGACACGTATCTGTGCAAGAGTGTGTATGTATGTATGTATGTATGTAAGTAAGTATGTATGTATGTATGTATGTATGTATGCATGTAATGCATGCAGGCATGTATGCATGCATGTATGCATGCATGTATGTATGTATGTATGTATGTATGTATGTATGTGCGTATGTATGCACGTAGGTATGTATGTATGAATGTATGTATGCATATATTTATGTATACATAGAGCTATGCATACACTTCTTCTTCCCTTGGGTATGTGTATGTATGTTTTCCTTTGATCTATGAGACCTTAGGACAGAGCACTGGGACTGAGACGTTCTAAGCTTCTGGCGGTGGCAGGTGATACATCGCCAAGCCCTGTTCCAAGCAGCGGCGGTACTCCACCATGATTGTCCTTGTGCGACATTTAGAGCATCTAGGGAATTTAGGAATTAGGCAGTTTAGGCATCGGGGTTAGGGTTCAGGGGCCTTGATCGTTGAAACAGGGCCTTACTTGAAATTTATATAGCCAGCAAAGAGACACTAGAGTAAGCAGTGCTAACTCTTCAGTCAGTCGGGTCATGGCAGTGTGCTGATAGGGCTTACATCAAACCATCTGCACCTGGCTCCCTCTTTGTACCCATCCATACAAACCCCATCCCTACACAAAATCCTGATCTGTGGCTATAAACACTTGCCTTGCTTATCTTTCAGACCTGGCGGATATAGATATCAGTGCTCATGGCTTCCCTGACCCTAAAACCCTAAACCTCAACCCTAAACCCCCTATCCCACAAAAAGGCAACTTCGGTCGAAAACAGCCCTTCCGGCAACCGACAAAGCATTAGGGTCTAGAGTTTAGGGTTTAGGGTACGTTGAGGGTTTGGTGCTCCGATGCAGGGCCACCCCCAAATAACTGGCAGAGGGCCAGGGGAGCAATGCACGACGACGTACGGCTGACTAGGGGAACAGTAGGCCCGAAACCCTCAGGCGAAACTCGGGGGAGAAACAGGACGCACAGGATTTTGCACGTGATTGAGCAAAGTCTGCATCCCGAAACCGGAGCAAAAAGGACCAACATCTACTGCGAGGTACATCTTACTTCTACAGGTACCTTGCTTGCTCTACAATACCTTAATTGAACCACAAAAAAACCTTCTCAGTAATCTGAACTAGAATCGGGCTTTGGTGTTTAGGATGGCTTGAGCCTCAAGCTCCAAACCCTCGCTGCTCGCGACAGGCCCCAGATCCGACGTTTGCACCCATGCAGCGAACCCTACACTCCAAACCGAAAACCAACACCCCTAAACCCCAACCCCCCTACTCAAACTACGAAAGCTCACCTAATAATATACGTCCCCTTATGGTAGCCGTTATAGGATATTCTAAAGCTCCTCTGACATACCCTTATGCCAACCTTTTTAGCAACCCCTACAAAACCCTCAGCCACACCTTATTCCAAAGTCGTGAGAAGCCCTGGCCTATCTGAGGAGACCCTCGCAATACAGAGGCTTTTAAAGATTGCAAAAAAAGGACGGTTCGGTTGAGGGTTTAGGGTTTGGGGGTTGGGGGCTTAGGGTTTAGGGGTTTGGGGTTGAGGGTTTAGGGGTTTGGGGTTTAGGGTTTAGGGTTGAGGTAGAAGTATAACGGTTCTGTGTTGGGCACCGCCACCCCCATACAGTAACAGTCTGTAATAGGGCTGCTAGCAAGGGTCTTGTGTATATATATATATAACATCCAAATTTCGAGTTTTGAATACTATTCAACTATGACTGAGTGGGGGCAGCAAACAAGTTCCATGGTGTAGGGGCCTCAAGATTTAGAATAGGCTCTGGGGCTATACCATAGTATACACAATGTAGGGACCTTATTAACTAGAATAGGGGCTTAGGGTGCATTATACTACAATCAAAATAAGGAACCACCCAAATAGTATAGCTAGTTTAGGCCCCTATAATTGCTCAGGCCTCTCTAATGCTACATGTTTGTTCGGAGTGGCAGGACCCAGAGAATGATCGCCAACGTGCTCAGCACAATGCCGGGCACAGGCTTGTAGAGGTAATCGTACATTTCCTGAGGAAGCATTTGCAGTTTTGGCAGTTGCAAGTTTCAGAACAAAGCTAATCCCTAGATAGAACCCTGAAAACCGTAAACTCCTTGTCATAATTCACGCACCCAGATTGAAGTACCCGTATGTTCAAGCTTCCTTGAAGTTGTTCAGACTGATCGACCCTCACATTAAGATCAAGGCCTTTAAGATGTGTGGGTTATGTAGGAACCAGGCCAAAAATAACGAGTAAAATCATACATCTGTGGGATGCCGTGGGGTGCGTGGTTAACTCTTGGATATCTGCTTGAGCAAAAAATCGAAATTCTGTAGGGGCCTTAATAACAAGACTAGGGTTTGGGCGCCCGCATTCTACTATAATTACAATAAGGAACCCCCAGAATAATATCGGTGATTTTTAAGCCCCTATATTATAAACTCCCACCTGGCTAAAGGAGCCGCCACATTATGGGGGCCAATGGCAGGGTCGATGATCCGCACTTTAACTGCCCTAAAAGGTCCTCGCAACCTGTTATGGAATCCCCTACCCTAAACCCTAAACCAACATCAGACAAGGGGCATTGTAGGACTCTTGCTCGAAGGACCAGAGTTCTCTGTTGCACAAACGGAATGCCAAGCTCTTTCCCTGCCGAGGTCGGGACACGATCCAAGGCGCTTGAACTTTAATAAAGCCCTTATGGCTCCGAGTACTTGGAGGGTCGGGGGACTTAGTACCAAGTTGTTTTATAGACTTGTAAGAAGCATAACCCCAATTAGGGTCCCTTTTGGCGTGCTTCTACGTCTACTCAGTACCTACTTACTAAGTCCCCCGACCCTCCAAGTGGCTGCAGGTGGGGAGTTTAGGGTATATAGACCTTCTATAAGGCTCCTATAACGGGAACTACCCACCTGAAAATGTCCTAGACTTATGGCTCCTAGTAGTGGGTATTTGGGCTATACTTGGGGGAGTAGGGTCGTCTAGGTGGCGTTTAGGATTTAGGGCTTAGGGGTTAGGGTGACATCCTAAACCCGAAACCCGAGTCTCTTATTATGTAGGAGTTAGGATTGGGGGGAACCCAGGGGATGTAGACACTCTCAGTAAGCTCCCAAGCCCGAAATCCTAAACCCTAAACTGCTAAGGCCCCGTTTAAGAGCGCCATAAGCAGGGTTAAGAAGGGTCCCCCTTCAAGGGGTCTCCCTTATACTAGCTAGGAATATGTGGGGCTTTTCGGCCTTAGGAATCTTGTGCCTTGACACGACAGCAGCATACTTGCAGGGCATACAAGTATTTAGGCTTTGGGGTTTTAGGGCAGTTAATGATACCTGGGCTAGTAGAGTTGTTGAGGGTGGCTGCCTGGATGATGGATCAACTGGTTCATCGATCGGTTGATCGATTGATTGATCGACTGATTGATTCGCTGATTGATTGATTGAGTTTGAGGTTGACTGACTGACTGACTGACTGACTGATTGATTACCTGCTTGCTTGCTTGCCTGCCTGCCTGCCTGCCTGACTCAAGGACCCTTTAAACCCTGAAACAGAAACCCCAAAGATCGATAGCTGGAAACATGCTGTTAGCATGCCGGAAGAGTAGGTTAGTCTAAGAGCGCGTTACTCAGGGAACCACAGGGACAGCTCTGCAATATCAGGGTCTGAAGAGTTCATACAATATCGCTATAAATGCTATATTCTGAAACTGCCATACCGCCTCAAGAATCCATTGACTAAGTCCCCTTTATTAGGTAACTTAGGTACCCCAAATCCAAAACCCTAAACCTAAACCCTTCATTTGGTAGGTCTTGAAACACGCATGTTCACCCCGACGTCAAAGTCTTGAGGCCTGCAAAGGTACAACAAACCCCAAAAGCAGCTGGACATATCGCTATGTCGGTGCTATGTACCTGAAGCCAAAGAACGGTTACATATTCCATCATGGCAGGATGATACCCTAGACCCTAGACCCTAAACCCTAAACCCCTCAAACCTCCAAACCGACTCGAATGCAAACCTTTCCCCAAAGCCGAAGCCCCACACTTGCCTGATCTGGGTCGAACGTGCTGTGGCCTTGCGTGACTCGCCATCTAACCATTTCCGCCACAGTCTCTGGAGCAAAGGGGTTGTCCAACATGTCTTCCTCGGCTTGTGGGCTTCGGGAAGTTAGGATTACAACTGCACTTTGAGGCTGTCAAGTTTCAAGCTTTACACCCGTCCTAAACGGCCATGGCACCATAAGAACAGGCACACTGTGCAAAGGCCCCTGAACGCAAAATCTCCGTTTCGGGATTCCCAGAGACTCAAAGAACCGTTGGCTGAGGAGTACACCATCCTTGTCACGTCATACTCCGGATCCAAATCTAGCTTTTTTGCGCCCTTGAATCTGGAGTCTCTGCACAATGCGATTTAAACTTTGAGGGTATTACCCAAAGGCTCCATGTACCTTTCTAGTAGATACTTAGGCCTTAAAGGGTCCCTATGTAGGTGCTTTCAGGCTTGAGTATCTACTATAAAGGTACATGGAGCCTTAGGGTTAGTCCTCCGCTCCGGTTCATGAGACTGAGGTTGGAAATTCAACCATGCTACAGTTCCTGACACCCTGCTGCCCTAAGGCACCATGTATGTATATAGTATTAGGGTTTAGGGTTTAGGGTTTAGGTAGTATAACGCACCATATGATACGCCTTAGAGGTTCCGATGCTCGGCAACTCACGTCCCCAAATGCTTTTAAGACAACAGACCGTCGATGGGGACCCTTGTGTGGTTAAATGCTCTACCAAATCAAGAACCGCAAACCCTCAACGCGAAAATATGCCCCCAACACCCTAACATGTACTTGAGGTTAGGATGTTGAAGTCAAGGGCTCTGTATCAAAAGGTTGGCGTCTAGACTGTCCCTAAGGCTCCATGTACCTTTATAGTAGATACTTAAGCCTGAAAGCACCTACATAGGGACCCCTTTAAGGCCTAAGTATCTACTAGAAAGGTACATGGAGCCTTTGGGTGTTGCATGGAGCGGCGCAAGAAAAGGAGCCTGAATGATCAGACCAGGGTTCTTGGGCTATGTTTTAGGGCTTAGGGTTTAGGGCTTCGGGTTTAGGGTTTTAGGGTTTAGGGTTTTAGGGTTTAGGGTTTAGGGTTTAGGGTTTCGGGTTTCGGGTTTCGGGTTTTAGGGTTTAGGGTTTAGGGTTTTACAAACACTATACTGAGACCTTGGGGGAGATAGTACTACTAAGTATTCAGATCCCTCAGTTGGCTATTCACAGCCGTTTCGGAGTCTTAGAGTCTTGGATTGGGTGCTTGGTGTCTCCGGAGACACCGACATCTCATAACTAAGGAATACCTAGAAGGTCCATGTATACTACTCTTATGTATGTATCAACCCTCTGGGGTATACTGGTTTTATCATATACTGCACAACACAGGCTCGATTTTTTTTCCGAAACTCACAAAGATATCCTAAACCCTAAACCCTAAACCTAAACCCTAACCCGTGATATACTGTAAAGTGTAAACTTTACTAAGATAAGACCGCTCTGCAGCTTCAGGATGGTAGTCGTCTAGGCTTTAGGGTTTGAGGCCTAGGGGTCTCTTTGATGTTCAGGACCCTTAAACCCTAAACCCTAAACCCTAAACCCTAAAACCCTAAAACCCTAAACCCTAAAACCCTAAATCCTAAACCATAA
>CAJNDV010018002.1:141251-169244 GCA_905221635.1 Symbiodinium sp. CCMP2456 | reverse complement strand
GATCAATTTTCGCAAGAACCCCAAAGACATGCCCTGCGGGCATGATCAAGGCACCCCAACCTTGACACAACCAGCTGAAATCCCCGAAGCTTACGGTTTCTAGCCTTAACGGGCAAGCGTCTAAAAATAATATCCCGAATTTCAGACCCAAAAGCCCGAAACTCTGGCAAGCTGCCTTCGCCATCATCCATTCGGCGAACGAAGGGATGTGGCCAGCGCGCTCAAACAGCGTGCTGACCAGACCTGAATTTTGCGCTTCCTTTGCATCCGACGAATGCCACGTTACTCTTGAATTTGCTGGCGGGTTCTTGGCGTAAGACAAGCCGTTTGGTGTCATTCGGCTAAAGAGAATTCGGGCGGAATCTCCGAAGCATCTAAATCCGCTCTACCGTCCCGATAGCCAGCTCCCTTCAAAGCCTCACAAAGTCCCAGCCCCACAATCTGAAAACCCTTAACACCCTCAAACGCCCCAAACCCTTTGAAATCCTAAGGCGGTCTGCGTGGTGGCATCGGGACCGGAGCGCGGCTACAGTTCCGGAGTTTCCGAGAGTTCAAGAGCTCTAGGGTGCGTGGATGGTGCCGGGTCGAAACCTGCGATGTCTTGGGATGCTCTTCTGCCTCTTATGGCCAGTTGGGTTCATGAATCTGCAACGTGGGCGCTTATCGCTAGTATTGCTATGCTGATCGGCCTGTTCTTGTCTGATTACCAAGACGAGTTTGTTGTGATTGTTGACACTTCCACTAGTCACAACGGTGCCGTCTACGATGTAGACTCAAAACGATCGCTGGGCCAGTACTGACCTCCGGCTGATGATGAACATTAACGGCTCCCTGTGTTGTCACGTGAGCCGGCTGAATAGAAGCACAATTTCCAAGACAGGTGCTGTCACCTCAATCAGCCTTTGCCCTGTGCTGATCTGTGCTGCAACCCGCAAGCCTGGGCTTTTTCGGACGCTTAAGAGGCACTGATAATCAAGACAGTACATCTAAATCCCTAAACTCGAAGACCGTGCGAGCAGGCTAGATTGATCCGCAAGCCCCTACCCCTACGTCCTAAACCGTGATAGCTTGCTGTAAACCTGAGCCCCCTGATCCGCAAAGTCTAAGACCCGCCTTCCACACACCTTAGCTGGCGAACCAGGCGCGGGCAGCGCTGTGGGCCGCAAAGACTTAAGAGGAGCAGCCCACAGCGCTCCACAAGATCTAAACACTACCAGAGACTCAGAAACTTGAGATCCAAACTCTGAACCTGAGCCCGGAAAGCTGCAAGGATCTCCCACCTGTAAGGTCCAAGGGCGGCCCACGGCCAGGGCTACGGCCTTTGCGTTTCAAGGGCTCCGAAGGGGTCTCGCTTTGGAAGAGTCCGCACAGAGGCCTGTCAAAGTTGAAAGGCCTTACCTTGTGAGCTTCGGGTTCGATGCCGAATCCAAGCAGACTTGGCGTTGTAAATGCATGTGTATGCTTGCACAGCTATATCATTTACCTATATATGAGTACTGTCAGTAGATCATAGTCTAATATACATTATATATAGTTATACCATCGCAAACATATTACAACAGCGCATCACCCCAGGAGGCGCCTGGTGTCATGCAGAGTGATGTCTTTAAGAAGCGGGGGCTTACCGGGTTCAGGCATATGTTAGACGTATCCTTGTACTAGCAATCTTTGGCAAAACGTTCTTAGTGTCACCGTGCAAGCCCTCGAAGTGGGGTTCCCAATGCCGCCCACACTGTAAAACCCAGATGTTGTTACGGAATCATGACATCGTTCTTCAAAACGTTTGCACAGTTGTTCAACGACCCCGCCGGGTTTTGCAGGGTGGAGGTGACAGGGTTTGGGGTTGGGGGAGCGTGGGCACATGCGCTAAATAGAATTGGGATTTTGAGGATAAGCGACACATGCTTCGGGTTGGTGCGCCTGAAGTGCATGGGATTGGATTTAGGCTTCCGAAGCTTGCGGTCTGAAGGTTCTGGCTGAGCCACTTCCACCATCACCCAACGTTGCTGGTGATGGGAGCTGCAACAAATGGGCAAAGAGCTCTTGAACAAGCACAGTTGTGGGGCATGCACGGTGGCAACACCGTTTGGAGGCAGAGGCGACTCTGTGTCTGATCGTGGAAGACACCGTGAATCTCTGCGTAAAGGGTAAGTTTCGATGTCCACACCACTCCGCAGCTAAGGACTGTGAGGTCATGCCGGGTCTGGATCTCAACCCCTCCGGCACCCAACTTGAGTGTTTCGCAAATGCCACACAGCCTCCGTCCTGATCTCGTAATGCCCTAACCCGCTGCAATCCCCAAAGCGTGATACCCTAAACGCTGAACCATCAAGCCCTAAACCCCAAATACCTGAAACTCGGAACATCTTAAACTTATGTTATAAACTTAACCCTACACAAATGCCTGAAGTCCTAAATACCCCAGATCCGCAAAATACCAAAAAACTATCCTAAACCCTGAATACCTGAAAACCTCAGTATTCTAAGCCCCTCTGAGTCCCCCACCGACGGCTGGCTGGTCTGCCTCCGGCTTCTAGCACTTGCACTTCCAGCGTCTGGTTCAAGGTCTAGTTTAAGGTCTCGGGCGGTTGCGTTGTGGCGGATGGTTTCGGTTCTTGGGGCCTGCGGCCAAAGGCACGGTTTCAATGGGGGATTCTCGGGTTTACAGCTCTCGTAAACTGCACCATCACACTCTGTCTGCAGTCTGCGTCTTTATGCTGGGACCCTACACACAAACTCCCTTAGCCCGAAGCTCTGTTCCCATCCGGGGTAAGGGCTTTGAAAAAACATGGCTTAGCCGACTTAGCCACCTCCATGTGCACAGCCGTCTCGCTGTCGAGCGCAGGGGCGCTTTGAACCTGCAGGTATGCCAGCGCAGAGGAGTGACATGGACAGTTGCTTGAGTGTGTCCTTAAGCAGCCCTGCGCAAGAAAACCAGAAAGTATAACAACCAATAAAGCTAGCAGTTTATCCATCTAGCTCTACTTTCTAAACCTCATACCGAAGGCAGCTACCCAAACCAAATAAGCCGTACACTAAGCTCTCTTCACTCTTCTCCCCTCCTCAAGGTCTGCAGCGGGCACCAGGATGTTCGGTGCGGCGTCACGTGGCGTTGACTCCAGAGCCACCTCCTGCACTTCCGCTTGGGTGTTCAGGCTGTGCAGTCGGAGTCCGGGTTTCAGGGTTTAGGGCTTTCGATGGTTTAGGGTTAGGGGCAATGCCCGCACCCTGAACCCACAGCCCGAAACCCTAAACCCTTAACCCGGAACCCTCCTTGAGTTCCACAGTCGGAGGCGTCGCAGTCGTCAGCTCGGCGCAGGTCTCGGCGACCTCACCGGTCACCTCCAGGGTTCCAAGAGATCTGGGGTTGGGGTTTGGGGAGAGAAGGTCTTTTGTCTTCAGGGCTTAGGGAGTTTGGGGTTTAGGGAGTTGAGTCAGGGTTCAGGGTCTCTCAGGCTGGGTGCCATGTAACGCTGCCTCCTGCATCTCCGTCTCCGGCTTTGCCTCGTCCGCTTTGGCCGAAGCCCGACCCACCCCGGCCACCTGCGGGTTTAAGGCTTAGGGCCTAGGGCCTAGGGGTTGGATGGGCAACAAGCGGCCCTGCAGGCTGAGCTCAAGCTGGTGATCTGAACTTTCCAGGACAGGCGATTCAATCTCAGACCACACAGTGTGTAAGGACATTCACTGTTCGTGCCACTCACCAACTCTGCTCTGTTCTGTTCTCCGGGGCTATGGCGCGCCCCTGTGTTAGGGGCTTTGTAGGGGCCTTCAAGAAGATACGGATTCTCACCAACTCTCTCTCTCTCTCTCTCTCCCTCTCCCTCCCTTCCCCCCCCACACACACACACACACACACATCTGCGTGCTCAGACTTTCGATTTGACCCTGTCTATGCCGCGAACTGAACCACAACAACCCGATATAGCGACAAACCCCAGAGATGAAAAAGCAATTATAGTTCCAATTGCATCCGAAAGACTCGCGTTGCGGATCAATCTAACATTGCAAGTGCGACAACAACAACAACAACCATGACATGGCAGCTCTGGTCCAATTCGTTTCTATTCATCGCTCCGTGTACATCGATCATAATCATGATTAATGCCCCTTACGCTTCAGAATGATTGTGCACCTAGCCCCTCACCAGCACCATCGTTGAGGGTCCAAGGATTCGCCTGCCAACTTAACCACAGCAGACACAACTCGAACGCTGCCTTGTTCAGAAGCAGCGCCGGAAGGTTCTGGGACCCCTGGGAGCTTTTGTCCTGCGACGCGGCACCGCGGCGAAGGCGCAGCTGGCAAAGCACCAGCATCATCCCCCCGAGGAGCAGTACGACTTTGAAAGCCTCTAAAATAGGTCTAACACACGGGCCCTGGTTTGTTCAGGCAATTCGTATGACTTCGAGTGGCATCCGTAAGCGAGTCTGATGTAGCAATACCGTTGCATGTCACAGTGTATGCATGTGCCAGACATGCCGCCTCGCTCAAGCATACGGCTATCAATCCGGGCAGCCTGAGACGTCGCGGTCTCGCTGGCAACTTCACCGGCTGTGCCGCTGCTAAATGTGGCCTCGGACTCCAACGATGGCACATTCGGAAACCAAACTGGCAACTCGCAAAAACAAGTCTTACAGCCCCTTTTTTGCAGCCCTCGACTAATTGGTGCAAAGGGCCACCGGCGTCGTTGTCTCGCTGCTGGTCATGCTACTGCGGCTTTGGTTCCCCACAATCTCTGTCGATTGGCTGCTCCCATTAAATGTTGTTTGTTCTGCGAATCTCCTTGAGGAATCCTCACGAACTCGTATCGCGTATGTACATTGCTGCAGGTGTTGACGCGTTGACTTTCAGACCTTCCAAATCGAACTTCCAGGTGCCCCGCTTCTGCAAGCCCAGACTCGGACCTAGCCGCAGGGAGATGCTGCAAAAGGCTCGACCCTCTACCCACTTTAGCTGATGCTGGCATTGCAGATTGTGCCGATCACCCACGAGCCCTAGCTGGCTGTTTCAGAATCACCTGCCCCATTTTCCTTCTGTCGGTCAGCATGCCGGTGCAACCCTGTACGTGAATCGGTCGCATCCCTGCCCCACAAGCTGAGCAGCCGACACTGCACTCTGCATGGGGCCAGTGCCGCTGCCATGCTCCAGCGCCTGCAGCATTTGACATGATGTGCTGTCCTGGCAAGCTGCTCATCATGTCCGGATTCGCAGGAATTGCAGCTACAGCTCAAGCAGTACTCCGCACTCTGCTGTGGGAATTCCAGGGCCAGCACGCATGGATCCACGATGAAGTCCGTGATCTGCGTGGCTGCGGCCTTGCAGACTCAGTGGAACACAAACCCAATCAGTTCCATCATGGATAAATTTAGAAAGCGACAACAAGAACATCTCGCGAGTTGCTTCCACCACCCACGCTACAAAGAATTACACATCAATTGCTGCCTTGGCGGCAGGGAGCTTGGCTGCGGCCACGGCAGCTTCTCGCTCCTTCCCATTCTGTGACGCGTTGCCATCATCCTTGGCCGCTTAGGGACTTTCGGTTGCAAAGGTTGGGTTGTTGGGCTTGGGATTCCAAGTTCTGCAGCTCAAACGAAGACAGAGAAAGTTAAGAGCCCCTACACACGGTATGGGATTAAAGGCCATAGGGATACCAGCCCTGCATTTCCTTTTTACGTCCCCATTCAGACACAATAAACGTTCGACACCGCTCTGCTGCCACCCCAAATCGCAGAACTCGAGAATCGCGGGTCTACGCGGAATATAACTGAAATTCGCTCAATCGCGAAACGAAAGTTTCTGCAGGAACTTATTTAATGTTTCGCGGCAGCCCATGTTAATTCACCGGATTGGAAACTCTCTTCTTGGTCGTGCGCCTTTTTAGTTTTATATCTGCGATACAGGAACCCAAACCCTCTTCGACCACCGTGCCGCAAGCCCTGAACCTTCAGCCCTACTCAGCAGGAAGTCGGTCTGATGTATGTCAACCTGCACGCCTGGTTGAGTCTAGGGTTGCGGGTTTACTGTTTCCACACTGCCTTTGGGTTTGAGGTTGAGGCTTTGGGAGCCAACCATATCCATCAAAAACAAAGCCTGAAACCTGACAACCCTCATCCCGCAGCCACAGCGCCGAAGTGCATAGGCGACCTTAGCGCTTCAAGCACTCTACCACCAAGCAAGCTCGCGAATACTAACTGTTTAGTCTAGTGCCCTTCAGTTGTTGCGGTGAGTGTGCTCAGGTGAAAGACTTACAGTCATGTGGCAGTTGCAAAAGTAGCAGCAGTAGCAGTAGTAGTCGCAGTCGCAGTCGCAGTCGCAGTCACAGTCGCAGTCGCAGTCGCAGTCGGAGTAGGAGTAGACGTCCGAGTAGGAGCAGGAGCAGCAGGGAGGTGACAGGCATCCTCAAGAATCACACTTTGAAAGGGGAGTCGTGACGAGAGATCTGCGCGGAGGTTACGCACGAAAACCATCAGAGTATGTACGATGATCATCAGCATCATCAACATCATCATCCTCACAACCACCAAAAGGGTTATCACCAGCATCATCACCAGCTCCCTCATTATCGTCACCATCACCACCAGTATCACAAGCATTGTCGCCAGCACCATCACCAGCGCTCCAGCATCAGCGTCGTCATTATCATCATCATCATCGTCATCATCGTCATCATCACCACCATCACCAACACCATCACAATCATCATCACCATCATCATCATCATCACCATCATCATCACCATCCTCGACATTATCAACATCATCAGCATCACCATCATCACCGTTATCGCCATCGCCGTCGTCAGTATCATCATCGTCATCATCATTATCACCATCACCAGAATCACGAGCATTATGACCAGTACCATCATCATTATCATCGTCATCATCATCACCATCATCATCATCATCACAATCAGCAGCAGGAGCAGCGACGTCAACTCCATCACCATCGGTTTGAAGCATCCCTCCAGAAAGACCCCTCCCGCAGCAACTTGGCACCCAGGCGGGTCTTGTGCGCCGTCGGGGCATCTTCGGTGAGCTGAGGCCGCCCTGCCAAACAGAAAGCTTTAGGGGTTTAGGGTTTAGGGTTTAGGGTTCCGGGTTTGTGGCCTTAGGATTCCGTTTTTTTTAAAGGTCTGGGGGATGCAAGAGCTGTCTCTCCTGAAGAGGTGCTCTTTTCTGGCACAGGCGTCAGGAGCTATGGTATTCTAAAGAACCCTGACAGGCCGCTCTAAATATGCCTCCATGCGTGCCAATAAATACTGGATGCTGGCGGCTCCAACGCGAGAATGATATTTCTCGATGCATGGCCTTGGCAGATGGAGGACAACAATCTGCACTCTGTACCTCATGGCCTTAAGGTTGGTGACCAACGGTTGCTGAGCGACAAGAGCTGCAGTTCTTCACGAAGAGCGGCTGCGGCCACGACCCTCGTCGCAGTCGGCCGGGTAAGTCGACCGCAGCTCTGTGTATTCGGCTTGGTCCATGCAGGGTCCAATGCAGGGTGGGCTTCACTGTGTGGGGAATCCCATCCAGGGGATCCTGCCCTCCAGGATCAGCCCTATCGGACTCAGCCTCCTGCTGGACTTTGCTGCCCAAAACTGGTCCAGCCAATGCACATCCTCCGCTCCATGGCCTTGAACCATGTACTTTGTCATCGCCAACCACTCTTAATCTGAAATCTCCTCCCGCGCGGTCCCGCGCGCATCCTCGGCGATGCGAGGGCTTACTTCTTGCAGCTTGCCCATCAATTCGAACGATGTAAATACAAGTGGGTCCTTCTCGGCCCTCTTGACCCTACACCCCAAGTCCACCAAGAGTTCTTGTTTCGTCGCGCCCAGCCGGGCGGCCAGCTCCTACCCACAGATGGTCATGGCGGCGCTTGAGTCTCTGTCTGTGTGTGTGTGTGCCACTTCATGAGCTCATTGCATCTCATTGCAGCCTCTTCAGTCCGCGTCCGGCGCCAAAGAAAAGAGAACAGCAGCCGACACACACAATCTGAAGGAACCACGATAGTCTTGGTTATGGAGGAATGGAACTCAGAACATGAGCGCAATCGCTGAATTGCTACGCCGCTCACGATGTCGACACACCCCCTTTGCCCTCACCCTGTGACACAAGCCCAACAACCCGAGCCGGCGTTTCTGTCGCAGGGCTTTATCCAAGAGGAGAAGATAGAGCATTGCAATTGACTCCTAGTCTTGCGCGGTGATTTCGGGCCTCGCTTCGTGGGTGTTCTCGGCTCTTCTTCGGGAGGCGGGCTCAAACGCGCCGTTCCTTGCAGGCATCATGGGTCTCTGGCTTACATCACTTACATCCCAAATTGTGATCCGTAGTGCCAAAAGAAACTGATAGGGTTGCTATTATGGCTCGCATGGGCTATGAAAGCATGTCGGTTTCTACTTGCGGAAGTGCGGTGTGAACGTCCGATGACACGAACATTTCCCACCCTCTCCCCGGTTGATGGGAGGGCAAGGAACCATCCTTGCAGGGTCTGGGATTCGGGCGGAGTCTCGCGGCCCTGCTTACTCGCACTAGAAGAGAACTGCCTCCAAAGCAGCGACAGCAACATGCTCTTCAGAGAACGATGAAGCTGACACTTCGATCGAACCTATGCTCTGCCAGGAGCATCAACCCACAACAAAAAACTTCACAAACTAAGCTTCCTTTTCACACTCCTGCCACCCCCTAAGACCCCGAAGTCCCACAGCCCAGCTCAAGCCGATCACTTCTTGACAATTGCCCCACATCCCAGGCCCCTAGGCGCTAGGCCTCGCCATGCCAGTCACCCGGCATCTCTGGCAAAGCTGGTTAGAAAGAGCGCAGACGCCTAGCGGCCTAGCGACTTCGACCGAGCTCCTGGCGACCCCTCGCTGGGGTTCGACTGCGGGCCCGCCCTGGCATGCCGAAGTCAGAGAGCTCCTGCATGGGCTCGCTCCACCTTCATGTAAACCCCCCATCAACAATAAAAGCTTCTGTAACTCTTCAGCCCCTGTCAAGCTGCGGGCATCTTCGCGATGGTCAAGGTACGCAAGAAAAACCGCGGCACCGCAAACACCCCGGCCCCACCCAAGCGATCGTCCACAGCGTCCTGGGTGAGTCGCGCAATCTCGGAAGCCTTTTGGCAAACTGGTGTCGGGTTCGGGGTTGGAATACAAGAACTTCTTCCGACGCATGTCGTGCAATGCAATGCATTTCAATACACTGTTCTGTTCTGCGCTGTGGTGTAGCGTTCTGTTCTGCTACGTATGCGTGTAGACAATGCAATGCAATGAACGAACAGTTAAAAACACAATGCACATCGAAGTAATGTAATGTAGTGCAATGCAATGCCACGTAAAGTAGCTCAATGCGATGCATGTGTGGATGGCTCTTCTGGCAATTCTGTGTGTGTCTGTAGTACATTACATTATTTATATATATATATATACAATACACACAAGAGAGAGACTTACATGCATGTACTGTTCCGGCCGTATATATATATATATATATATGCAGACACGTATGTAGTATACTTATATATATACACATACTGAGGTATATGGGTATTGATACTGATACTTCTTTGCGTCTGCCTGTCTGTATGTATGTATGTGTACATACAATATAAATATATCTATGTGTGTGTAATGTATTATACTTTAACATACACGCATCCCTAGATTAAGTAGATTTGTATGGCACGAATCTCTCGCCTTCTTCTTCTTTTGGCACTCTCGATTCTTTCTTTCGTTCTCTCTCGCTCGCCCGTTGCCGGGCGACAGCACCAGCTTTCCATCTGACTCTATGTCTTTCGCTTCCTCCCCTCGCTGCGCTTCCATTCCACGCCTGGGCTGCCACGAGTGCTTCCAGGCATCTGACCTGAGCTCATGGGGTTCGGCGTGCTGGGTGTGGCTGGCACGCAGACATGGATGGCAAAAGGACGTGCGACCTTCACACACCGTCCTCGCCATTCGGAAAGCAGTTCGCAGACTTATCGTGGGCATGAGGACAACGATGAGGAACCACCATCACCGCCACCGGCACCACCATCACAGCAACAACAACATTAACAGCCGAAGCCACGGCAACGACAGCAGAGCCAGCAGTAGCACGACGCCAGCGACAGGTTATCCAGAAACGCTCATTAACACTGCTGAGCGCGCCGCACGCAGGTGTAGCGCCTCTCTTTCAAGAGTCTCAGTGTAGTCACCCTAGTCTGCAGTCGTTGCGATGTCTGAACGCATACATGTACTTGTATGTGTTGCTCCCACCTGTGGTTTTCCATGCTGTGGGTGGCTATCAGATCTGCGGTTGTCCTAGAAATCACCGTGTGGGACCGGGTAAAGCGTCATTCTTATGCATTAGGTCGAAAGATGCGATATAAATATCTAGGCGTGCAAGTGCTGGGACGAGTTTCTTGTTGGAAAGGCAGTGGTCTGCAAGATATGTAACCCTTATACACATGTTCATACTAAGTTTCCGACATGGTGCACCTGGCAAGAATCCTAAAAGCCACACGACCGAGGTTCTTAAGAGTACATAACGGGGCAAGAACCCTAAGACTCTCGCAACAAGAGCACTGATACTAACCATTGGCACATATGCACATGCAGGACTAACATGATCGTAGGCAGACTTTTCCTATCGTAGGCTTCTCTAGACTGTAGACACACACACAGAGTATTCTGTCGAACATGCGGCCTATACAAGATGTGGTCTTCATTGCCGTGCTTCATAGCGGCGGTGTTGGTGGTGGTATGTATGTATAGGCACACATGTTGTGTGTAAACAACTACAGGCAAGAATGGATACATGGAAATACTGACTCGTCTGTGTAGAGTTTGACCCGAAGGCGGCAAAGGGACAGAGGCAGAGTCGCAGGACAGAGTCTACTGGAGCAGTTCTCACCTTCGTCTCCAGCTGTCTGTGAAAGTGCCTGCCATGGCGGCAACGGGCAAAACTGTCGGCTGCCAAGCGAATCTTGGGCTCCAGCAGCTTCACAGCTTGCTCTTGCTGCTTGGAAGCCGAAAGGAGCCTGGAAGCGAACCCCACCGCAGTTCTTGGACCCAAGGTGTGTCAAGGTGAAAGGTCACGATGTTCTAAGCACGTAGCTCCTGGCTCTTCTGAACACGATCCCCGGTCACACCATGGATGGTGGCCTTGATCGATGGCCCCGGTGCACTTCGATGCATACGATAGGTGTGACCCGGTAGGTTCGTGGCTGCTCTCTTCTCGGCTGCATCCCTCACACTGCTCACATACTCCTTCTCCTGCGTGTCTGAGAGCGAGCAGCACAAAACGCTTCTACTGTGAACTCTCGAACTCACAGGGTCGATATGCTGAAAACTTCAGCTATGCATGATTGATCATCAACGCTGGATTCCCACGAGCTCCCGCTGCAGGCTGTTTTCAGCCCACTTCTCAGCCACATCGGCCTAGCACAGCTTCCGCCGTGAGTTTCGGATTAGTTGCGAGGGCCGGGTCCGCTAAGCTGAACAAGAAAATACGAAGGAGTGAAGCTACCATCCCGGCCTCCCACTGCTCCGCGTGGCTACGTGGTTGCAGCCCTCTCGTCTTGCGCCTGCTTGCACAAGCAATGGCTTACATTGCGGGACTGTGCCGACAACGAGCAATGGCCAAGTTGTTGCTCCAACACTGTTTGGCAAAGGATCCTGGCTGTTACATAGGCCTAAATCACTTCGCCTGCAGTTGAAAACTGCAAGTGACGAATCGACCCTTGAAACTCAGAATACTCTTCGAACCTACCGCCTCTGCCCTACGCGCACACTCATGGTGTTAGAACCGCCTATGTTACTGGTCGCAGGTGACACCACTGGAGTTTCGTACTAACTACGGTACTAGCTGGACTTAGTTGAAGCGGTTTTCTGCGACGAACGTAGGATGCGAACAACAGCGCCAGGTTCATGAACTTCCCCTCACGACGAATACGTGGAATAGAAAAACAACCACCCAAACCGAAATAGGCGGCGGCTGCTGTGAGCAGCTTTAAATCCCTAAAATCCCGAAAACGTTAAACCCTAAAGCCTAAAACCCCGGAAATTCTGAAATTCGCTAAACGCCTTCTTTCGGTGCTCAATGGCTGCTTCCCGCAATCTTCGATCCTCCTCATGACGTGAACGTTCCAGAGCCTCGCAGATGGATTCTTCAAAGCTTTATTCTTACTTCTTCATCATCATTATAATATTGCCGATGTTATTGGTATTGCGCTGTTTGCTCTTGCTATATGAAATTTCTTACTCTTTATTCTTATGATTCTTATTGTCATTTTGGTTTTATTGCCGGATCTTTCGGGTTTAAGGTGAAGGTTCTTGGAGGGGATTTATGGAGTTCTAGTTAGGGCTTTGAAGGTTTAGGGCTCAAGGGCTCTGTGGCTGTATTCTTTTGGAGTTTAGGGCTTCGGGGCTTGAAGGGGTTTTGCGGCTTTCGAAGTTGATGGGGGCAGTGGCCGACAAGAGATCTGGAATGGGGGCTCTCAAGACAAGATTAAGATTAAGGGTCCTCTTACAAAAGTGATGCCTTCTTCTGGTGATCCAACAAAGGGGCCGCAATTCAATTCACAGAACCCACCCACCCAGCATTTCTTGGTGCTTTAGGGCTTTTTTCTGGCTTCAACAATCGCCTGGCGGCTCTCCTCCAGGAGTTTGTCCTTCGAAGAGCAGTTTGTTGCTCAAATACCTCGACTGGGAGCTCAGATCTCATGAAATTTCTGCTGGTGCCAGAAAAGTCGCACGACAAACCTTGTATGAGGGTCCCTTGCTTTTTCGAAAAGCCTGCATCACTCAGAATTCACACCGTGTTTGGCCCAACAGAATCATGCCTAAGGCCACGACTCCGAAAGGCTTTGACGCACCGGTCTTCGGCACGACTCACGCCCAATGACTCTTTGGAAATCGTGACATGTGGATTTGAGCCGAAATTTGCCATCAGTGGGTGCATGCTTCACGAAAAAATGCAGCCGGCGAGCGACACTAAGACAGAGGGAGAGCGAGATGCACATTTGCCGCACTGACTGGAGCCCCGCATTGCATCAACAACACACATACCAAAAAATTCTGAAATTTTATTATCGGGAGTATCTTTGGCGAAAGCTGCCAAAAAATCTGAAACTATAATGTCGCGAAGTTTCCCAAATTTTCTGCAATTTTGGTTCCGAGAAGAAGTGTTCCCGATTTTGAAATTGCCGCAATTTTAGTATCGCGGGATAGGCACACAATAAGTCTTCAAAGAAATGCGCGAAAGGACGAGATAAAAGGATAGTCAAAAATGTATATAGAAACGAACGCGAGCAGAACGACATCATTTCATGGTAGAATCTTGATCTTTATATAACGCAGATACGGCAAAAAGTAGTATTACTCAGATCAAGAAAATGTAATAAGAATCTACAATGGATTGGTATAAATATCGAACTAGATAATTCAAATAAATGTAAATCAGAATATCATACTAAACAAATAAGATCGAAAACGAAAAATATTTAGATATGCGAAAGTATATATATATATATATTTGAAATAGATGAATACAACTTATTTTATAGATTGAAATATCGAGCGGTTATAATTCAAGATTCTCTCAATATGTTGAAGACCATTTAGAAGATTCCCAAGAAAAATATACATATTTTCTTATATAAAACTATTTGAAACCAACCAATATTTTTGTTTAATATCTTGATCATGGTTCGAAACCCCAAAGCAAATATTATCATAGATGCCTCGCATCTCGTACGTATATTCACCTAATAAATTATTTTATAAATCTAAAGATTACCTCTAGTGTAGCAGTTTCTTCAAGCCTCAGCAGCACATATACCTACTAAATTCAGTGTCTAATTCCAATGTGTTGTTTTGCCACATGTTAAGTCTTCTTCACGTGAGTCGTGCAGCTTTGACATGACCCCCGTCTACGCATCACCTCTTCAAAGTGAGGCAGCTAAACCAACTTTGACAGCTACACCTAGCTGTAGGTAGAATGAGACGGTGCAGCTGCACGATTGAAGCTTCTTCGAAGCCCAACGTGAGCACTTGCACCGCAATTGGGCTGCGTGCAGCTGAAACTGTGCTGCGCACACACAATACGGACATGAACATGAACGAGCGCAAGGGCGTGACTTCAAGCAACAAGCCTGCTAAGCAACGACGAGCATTGCTTATCATGATGAGGTCTGCTGCAATTGACTATTGACTCTGATAGCCAAGATGGCGTCATGCATATATAATCCCTCAGTTGTGCACCCTAAAGGGAGTCTATGAATTCCGACACAGAGCTTGTTAATTGGTCCACAGCGTTCCAATGTGGATCCAAGTACCTGGCACAATGCTAGAATGGGACCACAACTACAATTCGTCTGCTACTTCACAGGCAAGCTCTCATCTACTGTCGAGCAGCACTAACACACGTGCCAGCAATTACTTTCATCATGCAAAGGCTCACTTGGCTCCGATTCTCCTCTGAGACTTGTAGAAATCCTCGAGCCTCAGTGAAGGCATCGGCGCAGCGCGGTGTTCCTACCGACCTCTCTGTACATTCAACCCTACGACCATGAACAGAATGGAAATGCCTGAGTTGTGTATTGAGAAGGACACTAATTATAGGGGACCACTAGTCCATGAAGCTCCTGCAAATCTAAACCAAACTTACTCCTGGGCTGCTAGGAAGGGGGAAGACCTACCCCCGGTATGTGCTCTAGATGGTCTGACATGAGTGCAAACATGCTCGAGCCAAGGACACCTAGCCACAGCACCTGCTAGATGTGTGTCGTCCGGTATACGGTATATTTCTTTCCGACGATATGGAGATACTGCCAGCGCGCCATGTCGCATGCGAGGGCATAGTAGAACTATGCCCAGGAGCTTTGACGCAGCTATCAGCAGTGAGCTCTGCAGCTGCGGCCAGGCAACGACAATGTCTGGCCCTTTTGACCGGAAGAGGCCCTTAGCAGGATGAACAGCAATCTTCTTCTGCTTGCTATCCCAGCTCTTTCGTTGCCTTTGTTGCTACTGCGGCTGCTTTTCCGGCTGCTGCGGAAAGACTGTTGTCCATGTCTCGCCGTTGTTCATGGCGAAAGCAATCTTTCCCCACTACTTCCGAACGCAGTCGTGCTGCCACGTCTACTTGGTTTTTGTATTATTCGTCTGCATCCTCGTTGACGCGTCAGGTACAAGCAGGATGCCGGACATGTCTGCCAATCGGCCAAAAGTGCCATCAAACTCTTTGGGCCGCACGAGCCGAACTGCGACAGCCTGGAGTGCGCGCCGTCGGCACTATGGAAAGCTGGCTTAGACTTTGAAGGTGGTGTTGGCTGGCTGGAAAGCCGAATTCAACTTCAACCACGCCAGGTCTGCCAGAAGCTGAGGAACTCGTCAAAGCCGGCCTTGCGGCGAGAGGCTGGGAAATCGGTTTTCATCTGCGACGGCGACATTGAGTTCTATTGATCGTGTTGTTCAGGCAGATTGGACAGCCTTGCCAGATCCATCCACGTCAATCTCGTTCCAGAAGTAGCCTGAAAGGAAAGGCTCTCGTCGGATTTGTGCATGGTAGCTGCACACATGCAACTAACATGCACAGCAACGCTGGACCTAGACAGGGGCATAACCACTTCAGCAATCTAACCAGCTCCTCCGGCACTGTTCAACCCATGGCTGCACACGGCTTCGAAAGTTTTGAATACAAAGTCTGCAGCCCGACAGATTTGCGCAGTCCAGTGTGAATCTGGTTCCGACAGACACGGGAAAGATCGAGAGCAGCAAAACAAGCCAAGCTAGAGGAACCTGACCCTCGCAAGCACCTGAACACTAGCGAAGATCGAGGCTCTGGTGTAGAGAGCGTTCCAGCGTTGGGATCCCGACGGATTCGCGACTCTGGCATGTCGAGGTGGGCCGGAACTTTCAAGACCTTGGGGAGGCCACGAGTGTCCTGGTCCTGTGCCTCGAAAGGACCTGTAGATCGTCTGGTGGAGAGCTAGCGTAGGCAAGATCCTGCTGCTGGCATATGTCAGAATTTCGTGCTTTTGCATAAGTCGACAACAGAACAACGGCAGGTGCAATGGCCTCCCGCAGAATGCTCTCGAACTCGTGAATGTCAACCTGCGGTCGTCACATGCTGCGACAGAGACAGGACTGTAAGTGCGAGTGGCCCACATCTACCGTGGCAGAGCGATGCAGAGGGTCAAGGATCACTTTAGCGGAGAGTGGCACTGAAGCTAATTTACAGACGCGAGCTCCTGGCCTAAGGTCACAAGAAGCTGGGCATGCGCAAAGGCATCACACTCGATGCCTCCCCGGATCCATCCACATCGATGGAGTTGAAGGACTTCCTGCTTTTGTGTGTTCATCGTCAGTCACAGAGCCCGCATTCATCTCGACGCGTCAGATTTTTCAGGCAATGCTGGGATGTGTGGGAGTCGTTGAAGACAGTCTGAGCCTACTTGGTCGCAGATTCACCGCTCCCGGCACTGACCCTGCCGAACCGCTTATTGTGGGCAGCCGGCGCCCAAAGTCAACCATGAAAGAAGCATGCTGCGAAGCCGACACCTCCATGCCACGAGTGCTAACCTGCGCCCCAAGGAGACGACCGACGAACATGGCTGCGTTCTACCCAGCAGGCCTCACTCTGTCCATGCAGAGGGCATCCAAATTGTTGGCTTTGGCAAGCAGGCGGAGGCGGATCTCCTTCGGCACAGGGCAGACCACGGATCTCATCTCCCCAATACTGCAATGCAAGCTTCCGGCGAAAAAAAGAGCTTGCGGGTCAGACGGATCGCACTTCAGCGGCTTTTCACAGGAGTCTCATAATCTCAAAGATGTCGCTTCGCAGCTGGCAGTCCCTGTCATCAATCATGAGCTCAGTCAGGAATCCAGTGCACCTGAACTGGCAGCATCGCGTTTTTGAACTGTGTTCGTCGATCCCTGCGCTCTGCAAGGTCAGGCGCATCCAGGGTGCATGCACATCCGTCAGGTTTCAGCCTCAGAAACTCGGCTCGGCACGAGTACCAGATCAAGAAGCTCTCAAAATCCAGCTCGAACACCCCTTCGGGGGCAAACCTTGGTGCTGCCGGAACGACATTCCGAGCAAGATGTCTCACTGCATTCTGCATTGTTGTACCTACATCGCAGAATCTTCAGTTCACCCGCGCGCGGCTGAAAAATTTGAGGACCGGCTTAATCTGCAGACCTCCCATGAGCTATTGAGGAGCTGCTAACTAAAAACATACGTCGTTCTATAACGTCGAGACTTCAATCGATGCGGCGACTCTAAAAAAAGAGGGTGTGTTCGGCGATCAACTGTTAGAAGCGGGCATAAGTGGGCTGAATCATCTACGGGAATTCAAGGCAGGTCGGCTTCGAGATGAAGCGCATGTCGCTTCGCATAGAAGCACATGCTCTCACAGCCAAGGTGCTTGAGCCAGTAGTTGAGCAGCCTCAACACACTTGGTAGCCGGATGTAACTTGTCGAGGCTAAGATCATCTTCATGACTGGTCTCACAGTGGAAAGCCTTCTCATCAGCGAAGCCGTTGCTGAATACTATGTACTGCACCGCACAACATGTTAGAGACGGGTACTGCAGCCTCGCAACCGATTTGTCTGCCCAGATTCGATGCGGTAATTCACGCACTCCTTGTCCGCAATCTGAAATTCCTCGGCTCGGACAGTAGACGTGTAGTGGAAGACTCCTGGAAGCATGCCAGATGAATTTTAAAAGTCGGCCCACCATTAGAGAAGCTTCCATAAGTGTTTGGACGACCTTCGCGATCTCATCGAGGCTGAGCATCCCTGACCCATCAAAGTCGTGATCGTCGAAAATCTCCTGCAGCTCGAGCATGTTGACCGGATGATGAACTCATGTCCAGCATGAAGTCATGATGCATCACGAAAACCGTCGTTGCCAACGCAACTCAGACCAGGTCTACTTCTTGCACGCAACATCGTGCCAACACCCGACATTGCAAGCCTTCGCAACGATGACGCTTTCCACCGTCATGTTCATCTCCCGCGCGAGTTCTTGGCAGCACCGCTAGGAAAAAACATTGATCATGCTATCACCATGCTGCACCCTGAATCGGCGATGCCCGAGGGTTGCCCATTGCAAACTCTGAAGAGAAGTCTGCGAGTTCAAGACTGAACCGAGAAGCTGTGCAACTTCCATCGTGGGATGGAGCCCTCGCCACGGGTCCTCAGTTTTCGGCGCGTGCTATGTAGGCTCTGCTGCTGAACAGGAACATCCCTTCCACACCCAGAGAGTATCTTGCAATCTACAGTAGTATCTGGCACATGTCTGTGAGCATATGCCTGGTACTACAGGTCAGGCCTCAGGAAGAATACACATGTGCGTGCGTGTGTGTGACCCTGCTACGGCAGTTGCATGCAGGGGCTTCACCTGTGCCCTATGCAGGGAAGGCGCTCGTCCAGGCGCAAGGTATTCCCAAACACCTGTGGGGCATGTGAAAGACCTTTACGCAGACTGCAAAGTCAGAGACTTCTGCACTCTGCTGGCCAAATGCACAGAAGGCAGTCTAACTTGTAACCCCCGCACCGCCCTCCACAGAAGAGGAACAGCCAGTGGTCTTTGATCATCAGAAACTGCTGCCCGCGGATGCAAGCTCCACGCAAGCTCTGCAACGCACCCTCTCAACCAGTGTTGTATTGCTTTTCCCGAGCCTTGCTGTCGAAGGTGGATTTCAGCGATTTGGCCATGTCCTGAAACCATGAATAAGAACTATTTTGGTCTGTCTTCTGACAACCTTCTTGAGAGACTAAGGCCCTTAAGGCCAAGTTCTGCGTCCCAGCTGCCGACGTGAGGGGATTGCTTTGCTGGGAAGGAGAACTCCTCAAGGAGCGACCTTGGAAGGCTCTCCAAACACAACTCGGCAGTTCCCAGATCACAAGCTGCACTAGAAAGTCGAGCTGCTGCCACTGAGCGGTCTCACCTGCTGCAAGAAGGACAATGCTGCCAAGGTAGCTGAACTACCGCAGAAGGCCTGCTTTCCTGCATGTTCCCTCGGCTCTAACCCCACCCTGCCTGCAGGCTGGGCGAGTTTCGCGCCTCTCCGGACAGAGCAGCAAAATGGAGTGGTGAATGGATGCACAATGTGTGATGGGTCACCTTTCACCGAACGAAAGACAGCTAGCCACCTGATTCGGGTTCAATAACTTCCATCAAAGGGTCACTAACAGGAATCAAAAACCGCCAAGCACGCCCAAACAACCACCCACATGTCGAACAATCCCTCTTGACCTTGCCATCTTGTACCTCGCACCTTCAGCTTCTTAGTCAGACCTTTCAGCATCCTACGGCCCACGGAGTCTTAAAGACTTGCCCCCGACGAGTCCACCGAGTCCACCCGAAAGCCAGAGCTATTTTCAAAGCCGTCGAAGCCACAAACCCTCCGAAAATCGTGGCTTTCAAGCATGCCATGGCCTGGAAAGTTGAGGAGGATCTCGGGGGCAATGCCTCAGCCTAAGCACTCTGCGAAGCAAGGGCTTGTGACTCACCTGCCGAAAAGCAGCAGCCGTTGGAGTCTTCGTCATCGTCGTCTTTGCCCTTTGGGCTGGCTCCAACGGATCGAAGACGCGAGGTGTGGCGGGGCGAGGCGAAGTGGTTGGAAGGTGACGTGAGGCGAAGTGAGTGAGGTGATGTATGGTACGATGCAGTGAGGTGAAGGGAGGCGAAGTGAGGTGAGACACAGAAGATGTGGGATAGGTTTTGCGATGTGACACGATGAGATCACTGCATGGTGTTTATATATATATATATATATGTATATATATATATATATATATTGACATATATTGACCCGTGCCACAGGAATAATGCTTGCTCCTGCTGCGACAGACTACCATGGCCACGAGGCCTGGCGAGTTTCGAGGATCGATTAGTTCCCTTTGCCCATGGTTTCCAAGGCCACGGCTTCAGTGGACTCCACGTTCAGCACAGGAATGTGTATCTGCCTTGGGAACTGCGCCACGGACTCACTGACAGTGCAGCTCTCCATGCATCGACCGAATCCCGACTATTAGGGTCCAGTATGGCACAGTGTTCCATTGTAGCATGTGGCAGTCAATCTCATACCGGCGGCAGAGGGAGTCATGATTCTTGCACGGATCCTGGGATATCGCCAGCTCACTTGCAACTGCCCAGTCGTGACAACCCTAAAGTTCCGGTCCCAAGCTTTCTCAGAGTTTCTTGGCACTTTGGGCCTCGACAAAAACCACACACCATGGCACTTAAGCAATTCCGCGCTAGTCGCATGTGACACTGCTACCTGGTCCAAACTGCAGCTCCTTCTGAAGTCCTGCCTCTGCCCCGGGCTGAGGAGTCCTGAACCCCTGCACCCTCAACCCAGAAATGCCTGAACCTTAAACCTCAAAACCCTAAACCCTACACCCTAAACCCCCAAATGCCTAGACCGAAAGCATAAACCCTGTACCCTAAACCCGAAACCCCAAAACCCCCAAAACGCCGAAAGCGGCTTTGAGCCTGGAGGAGCTGGGAGCCGGGCTTCGGCAAAGTGGGCGTCCACGGCCGCCAAACGGTGGCCCTGCAAGGCGGCGTCACCAAGAAACAAGAAATCTTGGGTTTAGGGGTTTCGGATTTAGGGGTGGTGCTTGAAGCTAACAGGAAGACAAGGAACCGAACCGCGAACCGTGGAACCGAAAACTTAGCAGCTAAGTTTTGTTTGATTACTCTTTTCCTCCTTGCTACAGTCGGAATACCACTACCTGGAGCAAATGGGCCAGCTATAGAGAGAACCTCTCCTCCATGTTGGCTATTGGTCTAGGATTTAGGGTTGTGGGTTATAGTATTCAAATGTACCATTATAGTAAGGGTATGGGGTTTGTGATTTTAGTAACATTCTAAGTAAGGTCTGGGTGATGCATCATATAATATAATGATTACAAACAATAAGGCCACTGACTTAGGTTTTTCGGGCTTGGGGCTTCTAGGCATCTAGGACGAAACCGCTCATCAAGCGGTCATGATGGCTAGAACTGTAGCTCTGTAGGCGCAAGCCCCACAGATCCATTGCTTCCACTAGAGTGGTGAAGCTGGATCTAAAGGCCCGTCCAATGCCGTCACCATCATAATTCCCGCAGTACTAGCCATCGATGGGCCCAACTGCAACAAGCCAGCGTGTCTCATGTACTTCTACATGCACTAGAAGCCAGGACATCATGTAAGCCCAGCCCACGCGGACCCAGAATATTCCATGTTGATGTAATGCTTCTGCAGCGTGGATCGTCATAATTACGCAGTCATCATGTCTTATACCACAAATCGGAGATTAGAACCCTCCAAATCTGAACTCTTGAAGCCCTAAATCTCGCATCGCCGTACTCACACCTCCTTTACAAAAAAACGCAATGAACCAAAAAAAGAGCCGACAAAACATCGAAGACATCCTCTGAAACCTCATCAGAAGCCTCCTCGACTACACTCCGATGCCTCGCCGCGGCACTTGCCATGGCGGCATCGGCAGCTTGCATTGCCTTCGAGCTCAGGGGGACTGGGCTCGGGCTCAAGGTTCCGAGACGGTTTCGAGGACACAGTCATTCCATCCTGCAGCAGTTTGATATGTGTGTCATCCCCGAGCCTTTCAACATAAAGCTTAATTGTACTGCTTGTTGCTGACAATAGCTTTAGCAACAGAGGAGGATGTGATAACAACTAAGTAACTCATAGAAGCGATGTCTGCAATCAGAAGGAGAACAATGCGTGCGAACAGTGCCGTGCTATTTAACTCCTCTGCTGCATTGGCCCCACATGCTGGATTCGGGGTCCACTTCCACTACTTCGCTGTACGTGCATGCTCATCCAGAATGGGCCCAACACAAGGTCGAAACCATCGACTATCGCCCGAAGGTCCATGATATGAACTTCATGAGTTTGCCAGCCATGGGTTGGATAGTTCAGCTTGTGCCTTGAGCTTCAGTCGCTCTATGTTTCGATTCAGGGCGAAGCACGAACATCTGGGCATCCTAGTGTTAGTAAGTGGCAATGGTCACACTAGTCACACTCGCGGTGGGCCGTCGTGGTCGAAGCTGCGGCCGGGGTGGGCGACTGTGGCACTGCTGCTGGAGGTCGTGCTGGACTAGTCGTGATGTTGTTGGCGCTGGTCCGGGAGGGCTGAATACATGCAGTTAAACTTCTCTCACAATGATCTTCAGAAGCAGCATCAGTAACATTCGGTAACAGTAGCATCAATAATTCGTAAGTAGCCTTGGTAGCCCTAGTCCGATGCCTCTGGCGATGGCGGTGCCTGGTGCCGGCGACCTGCTGAAGCTTGCTCTTCTGGGTCGTCTAAGTTCTGGCACAGGGTCTGCAATCTGAGGTTGTTGGAACTCTTTGAAAAACATCCCCTGATGGTGGTCCGAATGGCAAAGTAGCTAATGGCAAGCTTCAGCAGCAGATGCGCTGCAAGGTGCGATTCGAGACACACCCTGCCATGTCCTTAGCCCTGGTATCTGCTTCAGGAGCTTAAGCTAATTCGGCTACTGGTGAGGGCTTCTTGCAGTGAGAGCGCCGCTACCTGTGATTGTTTGGTCTTGCAGTGTCATCTTCCACTCCCAGATTGGCTGCATGAGGTTCGCCGGAAAATGCCCGGCCTGAACCAGCACGGCAGTTCCAAGGAGGCTGCTGAACCACTTCTGCCCCAAATGGACCTGAGCGCAAGCACAATCGACGACCATCTACCCAGCGAACTGGTGCGCAGAAACATTCCAACTTACTTCCTCGATGGCCTCAAGATAAAATGCAGAAGGGCTTTTGTCTTCGAGAGGACTGAACAGGGAACCGCTGCGGCCCTTGCAATGGTCTCGCTCGGAATGAGCTTGTGTCTGAAGAAACATCTGGGCTCTTGGCTTGGCTGAGGGCGGCAGTTCCTTCTCTTCCAGCTCCCGTCAACAAAGAAGGTATTCCCTCTAGCGATAAAACCGATCGGCGATATGAAACCGACCGTAAGGTTCCCGTCGCAATCGCCGGCACCGTCGCTTCAACGGATCGCATCTCAACGTATCAGTCTGCAATGCTCCCAGTCTAGCGACTCCAGAATCTCAGCCATGCCACAGCCATGACGAGAAGAGCAGCAAGGCAGCGATAGTAACTGATAGTAAGCCTGGTAGTAGAGGGAAGAACTAGCAGAAGCGTATTGCCGACAACGACAAATCAGTAGCCCATAGGTAAGAGCCATGACGACAATGATGACGGCAATACCATGAATGAAGAGCCTCTGTCAGGAAACGGTAACAGGCAACAGGAACACTTGTAAGGGCGGCAACAACAGCGTTGTCAGCAGCAGCAGCGACAGAACCACAATAACACGAGATTATGATACCAGTAGGAACAACTGGTGGCAACCATTGCGACACTACTAGTCGCAGCGGCTTCGGCGATACTGGCTGATAGTATTTGTGACAGCTGCAAAAGCTCAGCAAGATAGAACCGATGGACACACTACCCGTTCGAACAATCGAAAACCCGAAATAGAAGAAAAATAAAGCAAATCGTCCTCGACACCACGGCTCGCGGAAGCGCCGGTGGCCGAGGCATGCCCTGTCTGACAGGGAAAGGCCGCGCTCTGTTTGCAGTGGGGCGGCGGGAAAAAAGCTATGTCCGGGCAGCCTTGAAGAGCTTCAGATGGGCGCTCCGTGCAGCCCGGCACTGGCGCGCACTGCGTGGAGGTGCACCTACAAGTAGGTTGTCTTCCAATGCCCAAATCTAGGGAAACTAGGGATCTAGGTCCTAGGTTTGTCACAAGGAGGTCCAGGTGGAGGCTGCGAGCTGACGGCAAAAGGAGCCTAAATGCCAGGTCTTCTGAGCAACTGGCCGCGAGGTGGAGCTGGGACCCTAGCCTCAGCCAGAGGTTTCCTTAAAGGATATGCCGTACACTTCCGGCTTTTACCCCGGATGCCAGGAGCCCAGAAGAGTGTGGAATCGAACAGCTCCGGGGACCTGGCAGGCCTCGTCTCGCGCGGGGGCCTCCGAAGGATCCTGGCAGAAGACTGCACTGCTCGCCGTCACTCGCCTTTGCTTACACAATCCTCGCTATCACAACTGGTCCCACGCTTGTTCGAGCAAGCTGAGAGGCTCAATGCCTGCCGAGAATTGTCACTGGTACCTGGTACACCCTGTGCAAGCAAAGTAGACGAGATCTGAAACTAACAGGCTGCAGCCGCTTTGGGGTTGCAGAGAGCGGCTCTGCGATGTCGAAGACTTCGGCAATGCCTCGCGATTTCTGTACAAAGCTGACCGGACTGTAGGCCTTCCGGATTGCATCCGAAGAAATATGACCTTGCAGCCTTGTTGCCTGCACCTAGACTGAGACTCTTTACAGGTAGCAGCTGATGAGGTGGCTGAGCTTCGAATGACATGCCACCCAACCTCTGCAGGTCTCGAAGAGCTGCTTGAGATATTCTCCTTTGATTGGAAGCTAGGATTAGGGGGACCCTTGGGGATATAGACCCTCTCAATAAGGTCCCTTTTAAGAGAGCCAAAAGTAAGGTTCAGAAGGGGTACCCTTTAAGGGGTACCCCTAGTAATACTACCTATTGATTGAGTCTCAAGGTTGCTGGCTGCGAGCACTTGGACAGCTCGGAGGCGAGGCAAGACAGTTCAGGGGCCTCTCTGCAGCATTCGTCGCAGCTCAGCCCCTTGCTTGCATGGAGGGCTCTGGACAACCGCTGCTCCGCAGTCGCCATCCGCGACGGAAGTGATTGCTGAACATGGGAAAGCACTGTTGGTTGAATCAGACTACCTGAAAATAGTTGTGCTTCTCTCTACAGTGGAGGTTTGCTGCAGACTCAGAACTGCTCTGATTGATCACTCCAGAGCCTTTGCACCCAATGGCTGTGGTGCGTGTTGTCAGGCGAACAGCTCTCAAGATTGCTGTCACCTTCGAGGCTCTGCACTCCTTCCACTGCATCTGCAGACGCTAGTCATGTCTTGAATAGAGCCTGACACAGCCTATAACGCGATTGAAAATGCCACGTCGACATGTGCTCTCGGATCATTCGGAGAGCAATGATGAAGAAGGGGAGTCAGCACAGTACCTCCTAATCGTCAAAGCTCTGTCAGGATTGTCGCAGTACTGCTTGACTCGGCCCATCCGCCAACACTCCGTAAAAACGATCACAAATGATGCTGGACTCGGCCATCATCGTTCGGACTGCTTTCACAGTTCTCGTGTACTTGCCGCTACTACTCATTACTCTTGCGTCTAAGTATGACGGTAATGACTACGGTAAGGTGCTGGCTTCGCTTATGATGATGTTGGTGATGGATCCTTCATGATGACGACGACGGCCCCTTTTCGACCCACTTCGCGAAGCAGGCCGGCTGAAATGTCATCGAGCAACCTGCCAAAGCTGGCAAGTTGGCCTTTCCTAGCCAATCCCTGCATGGTAAGTAAGGGTCTGGGTGTTTTGAGGCTTCGCACTTGCAAACTACTTGCCGTTGCGATAAGTGTGCCTAATACATGCCCCAGCCATCCCCAGACCCTAGCCCCACAATCAAGAACCTCAAGACAACCAAGCCACCTGCGGAGCGGTGCCCACGCTCCGGCGCTTCGGCACCCACGCAGCGCTGCTGCACAGCCCACCTCTGGCTTCCGAGAACTGTGTCTATGAAAATTGCCTGCACATTGGAGCAAAATCTTTACAACATAACCCTGAACTAGGCAAGCTCACCGCCCCTCAAAGGGGCTTCACCACAGAACGACCCACACAGCTCGAGCTTCAAATCTCCATCTGGTGAACCGAACACTGCATACGACTGACAAGGAGCTAACCAGAGCAATGCAAGCCGTGAGCAACAAGCAGACTCTGATGAATGTTAATCAGCCAGTACAGCATCGAGCCTCGTCAGGTGAAACCTGGTGGTGTGCCATTTCGGATAGCCTCGCTGCAATGAGCATCGAAAAGGTGCGCCGTGCAAAACTTGTGGGGGGCTTTTAGTTCCTTCAGAGTCACCACAGGCAAGAACTGAAACTGTTCAGCTGTTCTGCCGACGACTTCTTTTGTTGCACCACTCACACTGCTATCATGTTGTGGCCCAGCAAGGTGTGTACCGATTTAGCACAGCCCAACCAAACAATTTGCCGGCGAAGATCACCAGTGAAAGACCATACCGGGAGCATGGGGTCTGGAGGTCACAACTGCCGCTCCGTTCGTTCGCCATGCTTGTGAAAATACAGGTCGCAACTGTTGCCGTCAGTCATCACCCACCGGGTGGGCAGTTGGCTCTGCGAGCGAAAATACAGGTCGCAATTCCCAGCTATGTGTTTCCGTACAGAACGTCAGCTTGGAGGCCACAGCGCTCCGGAGCGTTCTGCTACATCTGTACTGGAAAACATGCATTGGGAGGATCCACAGCTCCAGCAGCCTTCGGGGAGACGACCAGCAACAAGCACGCACCACAGCGGGAGACGCGCGCCGCGAGCATCCTGTGAAAATAATACCGCGGTGACCCGATTTGCATGTGCTGTAAATAACAGGACGTGGGCAGCTCCTTCGCGAGGTGCGCCGAACGGCCGCCGAAATCAGTTCTCTTTACACTGGATGCTGCCTGGGGAATCAAGCGTTTAGCCTGCAGAACATGCCGTCTCACGGACAACACAGATCAAACGCTCTAGTCTTCTGAAACTGAGATCTTATGACATAATGACGCTTCTGTTCATGGACTGCTACCCGCAACATCCCGCAACCCTGAGCTTGGTTAATCCTGGGAAGCCTTCAAGGGCATGTCCCACATACATGCTGTCTCAAGGGGGCTATCTTCAGCTATCGACTTGCGACCGAAGCTGATCGACCTCCAACCCACGCTTGCCTTACAGGATGAGGCATGGCATCCAAACCCCGAAACACTGTCTGTCGAGGTCAAGCTGCGCAGCAACACCACCACGCCAAGCACTGTCGCGCTGACAGGCGCGGAGCCTGAGAGTTCGTTTAGGGCTTGTGTCAGCACGGCGCCGTAGGTCCGTTTACTTAGGATGTCTACTGTACTTCAAACATGGCTTGATCAACGTTCGTCGTGTGCAAAGGGCTTGTCAAGAATGCATCATGTTCTTATTACCATGGTCAGATTGCCATTTGCACGATCCGAGAAACGAGGCTACCACCCACATTGTTGTTCAGGGGTCTGGACTCTTAGTTCGGTGGGATCTGCATGCCCTGGCTGTCATGAACCGACACCCACTTCCCCCAACTTCCGTCCGCTGAGAAGAAAAACATTTCCGACACCTCCAAGATCTCAACAGAAACACCCTGAAGGATCATACTTGGAGGCACGGAGCACGGAGTTAAAGGACGCGAGCCCGGGCCGCAGCCGTGCCAAGACCAGGGCGCCCTGGATCTCCAGTGCCCGCCTGAGCCCCAGATGGAAGTAGAGATTAAGAAACCAACTGAGCATGAAGCTTAAGATGACGTGAACTTATCGTTGACACAAGCTCCACCATCACCAACCTCTGTAGCATCACCAACATCGTCGGCAGCAGCAGCAGCAGCGCTGGCCTCCGCATCAGCAGCAGCATCCGCGTCGGCAACACCATCATATTGTCATATTGGCATTCCCTCTCTTCAGCATCATATACCGCCATCATGAACTCATGAAACACTCACAATCACCATGATATTCTTCTTGATTTTAGTGTTCATAATCTCCTTAATGCTCTTCTTCTTCATCTTACTCATCATCACCAGCATGGTCATCGCCCGGTCATACTTCAGCGGCACTTCGACACCTTCACCACCACCGCCACCAGCGTCACCAAGAAGAAGAGGAATCAGAAGAAGCGCAATAAGAAGAACCACAACAAGAACAACAACAAATGTACAAAACAATAACAGCAAAACAGCCGCCACAACAACAGCAACCACCACCACCGTCATCGCCACCTCCACCGCCACCGCCACCGTCACCACCACCAACCACTACTACGACTATTACTACGACTACGACGACTACGACGACGACTACTACCACCACTACCACTACGAC
>CAJNDV010018002.1:111639-140774 GCA_905221635.1 Symbiodinium sp. CCMP2456 | reverse complement strand
ATCTTGGTTGTTTCACTCACTGCGGGACGTCGTTGGTGGCTGGATCGTGGGGAGGGGGTCGTGGCGGGGATCGGTGGAGCAAACTCCAGTTGCCACATCGTGTGGAGATGGCATGGCTCAAGATTGGTCACGGCCCTGATGGTGTAGATGGCGACTGTGATCCTTTGTCCCTGCCATGGTCGTGTTTCATGCCATAGATGCGGGTGGAAGACAGCACCTGGCAAGGTGAGGTTTTGGATCCTGCCAAGCATGGTGCCATCTCTGGATGGGCAGTTACCGGAAGGGGCCTCTAGCCATAGGCCGCCACCCCTAAATGATGAGCATGGAAGCACCACGTTATAGCTGGCAGGGGAGTTGTTGAGGTCCCTCTGGGCCTGCATCATGGTGTTGCGTTGCAGCACAAAGCTCGTGAATGCCTCAGTCGTACACGAGCGAATATATTTGCATATCATAAGAGCGGAAACTGACAGCTGCAAAAATGCGAACGCACTCGCACACAACCGTTTTCACACCCTTGCTCCAGTAAGCCAACAGCGGCTTCGGTAGAGACTTCTGTTTGCTCTGCTCCGAAAGAAACCGCTGCACTGGGACATGTTTAGGCTCGCTTTCAGTCAAGCCTCCACTGGTCCCATGTTCTAGTGCAGTGGAAGAAGAAAAGTCACTGGCCCGACTTCTGAGCCTTGCGCCACACCGCTCGCTTCGCTGCAGCTGCGCGCCGCAGTTCCTGGGCCTCCGGAGTGTCCTTCAGCGACCATAGGCCCGTCGTCATCAGCTCAGTGAGGACCTTGTTGTGACTCCACTTAGTGAGGCCATCGCACGGCATGTGGGCGCCAGGGACCCAGCGCACGAGGTTGTTGCCGTCCTCGCTCAGCAGCCCTTGTCTCAAGACAGCCACATCAATGGCTGTCTTTCTGTCGGCGGGCAGGGACTCAGCACCGAGAGCGTCGTAGCCGGTCCGGGCATCGGTGACCAAAACATGAGGCCACTTTGCAGCACACACCTTCCACTTGGCAATGTTGAAGTTCGGATCCACCAACTCGCAAAAAACTGCCCTCACGTAGTCGCCGTGCTCGAATGCTGTGGCCAAGCTGGAGACCTCTGCCGACATTGAGCATCTCACCACCCTGTGGATCTTGTTGCTGGTCCCCTCCAGAATGCAAGCGGGAGCTCGGCCATGTAGCACCTCCGGAGAAGCCAACATGATGAGGATGCCGCCTTGACTAGCCCCACCAGGCATTGCCCCGTTAGCGGCATCGCTCACTGACAACACCGCCAAGTCCTCCAGGGGGCACCCCAGCTTCGGGATGCGCATCACCACGTCCTCTTGAGCTCGTCGGACTCCCTGAGCTAGCCACCGTAAGGAATCGAGACGTCCACGGCCTGCCAACTGCACCAGCGACGCCACGTAGCACAAGTCGTAGCGACTCTGTCTAGCCGCCCAATTGAGCTGACCAACGATGGACCCTATCAACTTGCGGTCACCCTCGGTCAGCTCGTCCGCTCCATCTGTGTCCTGGATGCGCTCCTCCATGCAGGTAACGGATGACATCCTCATTGCTCGGTTCCCCCCCAGTAGCTGTGGCCAAGTCATCGTCATGGGACCCCACTGGTGTGCTGGTGGATCTCGCTCTGAACTCCGACGACCCGGTTGGTGTGCTGGTGGATCTCGCTCTGAACTCCGATGACCCGGTTGGTGTGCTGGTGGATCTCGCTTTGAACTCCGAGGACCCGGTTTGTCTGCTGGGGGATCTCGTCGAGGACTCCGATGAACCGGCCTTCCGGACGGGGACCTTCGGCATGGGGATCGCCTTGGTATACTCAGTCATCGAGTACTCTATCTCCATGGTGTCAGGCGACTGCCTTTCCCATCGCCCGCAGAACTTTTGCCAACCCTCTGTGGCCTTGCGCAGCTTCCCAAACTTGAGCACCTCGTGGAGTCTCTCCCATATGCTTCCGCTCGTCTCGTCCCCGGCGTAGCGAGTGTCGTCCACGTGTATGCTCGCCATCGCCTTCAGCTCGCCCTGCTCATTGAAGGCCCTGAAGAGCCCCGGCACCAGCACCAACTCCATGAGGCCGAGACCTTGAATAGTGTCTCTGTACTCCAGGTACCAAAGGCGAGGGCTCTCTGGCAAACCGAAGCCTGCCTTGGTCAGCTCCACGAGGTCCGCGCGCACGTTGGCCCCCAAACCTGCCAAAAGGAACTCGGTGACCTCGGGCGGATATCCACTCGGCACCTTCACGTAGATCTTCTCAGTCCTCGGCAGCTCCTTGCCTTGAAGAAAAGCCGCGGAGACGTCCTCGTAGTGAACAGTCCACCCCTTTTGTACCGCCACGAAGTTGAGCAGGTTGTGGCCGAGCACACTTGCGGTAGGAGATGAAGTCGGGTAAAGTCCGGCGTCCGGATCTTTATGGCCTCCGAAGATCCATCTCGCCTTAAGCTCGGCCGCCGCAAGCTCTGCCCCACCTTTGTTGGTGAGCACAAACCGCGACGTCAACACTCTGGCTGGGTCGATGTCGTCGATGACTTGTCCTTGGGGTACGCGGATGCCGCTGTGCTCCAAGTACACGCCGACAGCTTTCTTCAGAGGTTCGACGTAAGCACGCCTCCAGTCTTCAGACAAACCTGCCCACTTGTACTCCACACGGGCCTTGCCCGTGGTCACTTCAGTGACCCCATCCATTTCAGCAGCTGCAAGGCAGGCACTCACCTTGAACAGTTCGTCCTGCTCAGCCGCTCAGCATGGGGCGAATATGGGGCGAAGGGGAGGACCACAGCGTCCACTGCCCCATCGTGTCATTGATGAGTGCATCCAACTCGCCGGGCTTGAAGAAGTCGGGCTCCAGCGGCGTCTCCACGGTGAGGGTTGCCTCGGTCCTCGAGGAGGTTGCCGGCACCACGGTGGTCTCCCCGACCAATTGCTCGCCCTTTCGGCCAGCAGTCCTTGGTCCACGCGCCCGGCCGGCCTTCGTCTTCGGCTTGGCTAAGATGGCCTTCCGCACTCTTTTCACCCTCAGGTAGGTGTCCTCCATCTGCTTCCGAAGTTGGGCCTCCTGGAGAGCTCTAGGAGGCTCCATTGACTTGGCCAGGGACTCGAAGAGCGTCTTGGCCAAGTCGAGCTCGTGGGGCTCCATGGCTCCTTCGGTGGCTTCCCGCTGTCGTTCCTCGAAGGTCCGCTTTACTGAAAACGGCAAGTCATCCAGCAGCTTCTGCCGTTCCGCCTGGGCCCGCTCATCCTCGGGGTCAGCGGGCTCTCCCTCCGAAGATGACGAAGATGAAGAGGAGGCCGGTTCGTTCCCACCCGGCTCGCCGTCCACGATCGCGCCCGGCTCACCCTCAAGCGTCTGCTCGACCTTCAGCTGGCCGCCCTCGAGCTCCTTGGTCACCTCGTCCAGGGGCCTGGTTCACGTAGTCGGCGCTCACCATCTCCTCAGTAGTAGCCAGCCGCACCTTCTCCAAGAAATATTTTCCCCGAAGTCGCACCCAGATCCTTTGTGGGACCGGCCGGTCTCGCTCCACGCAGACTACAATCCCCGGGCCAACCCAACTGACGTTGTCCTGCATGTCCTTTGCGCGACGGCGGAGGCTCACACAGATAAACTACGGCCCCTTCCCGGATCGCCTCGAGCTGCGGCGGGCGCGACCGAGAGGCCAAAGCTCGGCGTAGAGCATCACTTGCGTCAAGCCAACGAAAGGCCTCCAGAGCACCGATGCGAATGCGCTCGGCCCTGGCCACAGCCTCCTTATAGTGGTCGCCGCCTCGTTGTAGCGAAAGCGCATCTTGCCGCTGGCCAACTGCTCCATGAGGGACCCCGGCACCATGCTGTTGCGACCCGTCACCGCCTGCATCGGGGACACGCCGCCCTTGTTCATGGTGCGGTTCTTGGCAGCGAAGGCCGCGGCCGCTGCCCTCCTCATCTCGGCAACACCCGTAAGGTTGAGGCTCTTCACCATCTTCATCATCATCAACTTGACAATGGCCCTGCGGCGCTCGGCATGCCCAAGCTGCCACTTTGCACCTTCGGGCACGACCTCATGAACCACGGCGAAAAGGTCGTTCATCACCTGCACCGATCCCGCGCGACTCCGGGCCCCCGTCCGTGATGAGGAGGTCCGGCGGCCCAAACACACTGTACCACACATCCTGCAGGACCTCCCTCGCAAACGTGCTGTCTGGCCGATCCGTGAGGTCGCCCAGGTGGTAGTCCGTGAGCCCATCCACGAAGTGCGTGACGGCGTACTTGTGCCCCGCACTGTCCCAAATGTAGAAGGTGTCGCCGGAAGGCGGCGACGTGAGCACAAACCCCATTGCTCCCCTGGCGGGTTCAACACGAGGAGGTCGGGCTTCAACTTGTCCACATAGTCGAGAACCTCCTTGAGCCGCGGCTCCTTGTCGTAGATCTCGACCTCCCAGCCACTCGTCGATGTTCACGGCATCCCAGCCAGGCCGGGCCCCGGCACAAGCCGACAAAATCCCGACCACCGCGAACAACTCGGCCACTCGCCATCGCCCATCCGCGCCCCCAGCTTGTCGTATAGCCTCGGCCGCCTCCTTGCCACAGCACACCCCAGCCTTGAGACGCTGAGTCAGGCCCCGATTGGGCCGGTGGCTCTTCACATCAGGTGCCACACTCAGTCCCGGATCGTTCAGTTTCTGCCTCATCGAGCCTAGATGGCCCCAGAGGCTCCCGATCTCCTTGGCAAAGAGGCGGCTCAACCACCTTGGATTCCTTGTCCACCTCTTGTCTCCGTCGGCTTCTATGGCACGTTTGGCTCTGATTTGCCATAACAATTTCTTCCACAGGTAAGCTCTCATCCGACTTGCCATAGACGCCGTCACATTGTACGCGAGCTCGTAGCTCCATGCGTGGCTGAGGGAGGGGTACTCCTTGCCGTCCGGGCCGTTAACGTCCTTATTGGAAAGGTGTTTCACGAGTTGGGCCGCACGGTCCTTGAGTTGGACCATGATCCTCGGCCCAATCAAGTCCTCCGGCAACTGGTCCCCTTCCCCACCTATCCAGAACTCCACGCTCCTCTTCCACTCAAAGTAACTCTCCTGGGGCTTCGCGCGAAAAGCTGGCGGGTAGGTATTAGTCACCTTGGTGCCCCTGCGCCCTTCACCGGCGACCTTCACCTGGCCCTTCGGGTCCTGCTGGTTCATGTCGCCGCGGTACGCGTAGCCGTCGTCCATGCCGTTCTCGCGGAAGAGGCGCGTGCTGGTGCCGAGCGTGCTCCATTCAGGGTCCTGACCGCCTTCGGAAGGCGTTTTCCAAGACCAGTTCTCATCCCAGCCGCCTTTGCCGCGGCCGCTCGGCTTCCAGCTGCTCCCTGAACGGTCCTCAGGGCTTCGGCCTTCCCACGGGTCAGGAGAAGAGCCCTCCCAAGAGCCGTCCTCCTTCCACCCATCCCACTGTTCTCGGCGACGTCTCGTAGATCCACTCCACCACCGAGAGTCGTCGTCACTCGTCTCCTTCCCAGTGTCCCTGTCACTGGAAACATTTTAAGTTCTTCTCGGTCGGGCCCTTCCACTTTCGGACCCCAGTCGCCCAGTCGCTCACCGGCTCAGACTCGCCCGTCGAGTCGTCGAGCCCATCAGTGGTCTCGCCGAAGGCCTCGTAGTAGGACCTCATGTTGGCTTCTCGAAGCAAGGCCGGCTGCAAGCCGCTCCAAACACGCCGCTCGCAGGCGGCCACACAGACACAGAGTACACAAAGTCCGGAATCGCACCGCGGTCCTTTTCACAGTGGCCCCCTCGCAGAGCTGCCGTCCCTGGATCGTCGCACAGGCTCCGCTGCCAGCGGAAACTGACAGCTGCAAAAATGCGAACGCACTCGCACACGACCGTTTTCACACCCTTGCTCCAGTAAGCCAACAGCGGCTTCGGTAGAGACTTCTGTTCGCTCTGCTCAGAAAGAAACCGCTGCACAGGGACATGTTTAGGCTCGCTTTCAGTATAAGTGTCACCCAGGGGAATGTCGTCGTGTTGCGACGTAAGCCTTGGAGCGGGCCTTGTGAGTAGGCTCCACGCAGGAAGCACATTCCATCTGCGTGATCTGTGCTGGCTTCTCTACGAAGGTCCCCGCTAGGAAGGCAGTCGCATAGGAGTTCCCATGCATCCATGCGAATTTGCCCATCGGCAATCATGTCAGCAGCAATCTGCTCAGCCACCTGCCGTGGCGTGGGACTGCTACTGCTACTGCTACTCCTACTACTACTACTACTACTACTACTACTACTACTACTACTACTTGTACTATTACCACCACCACCATCAACAGCAACAACAACACCAACAACACCACAGCTACCACTACAACGACGACCACGACGACGACGACGACGACGACGACGACGACGACGACTACTACTACTACTGCTACTGCTACTACTACTACTACCACCACTACTACGACTACGACTACGACTACTGCTGCTGCTGCGGCAAACTAGTCACACACCAAAGCCGTGCACAAGATCAGAAACCGCAACATCGAACGGCAGGCCAGGCTTTAGAAGGTCAATCCGAGCTACAGCCATCCACCCGAGACGGAAGTGCTCGCACCCTCCGCAAAAGCTGACATGGCAGCCTTGGAAGCCAGACTCACATAGAAGGCATCAACGCTTATGTCGGTATTCTCGCTGCTCTGGGGCCTCGACGCTAAGTAAAGAGAAGTCAGGCTGAAGGTGACGAGCATCCACGTCGGCCATCAGGTCTGGGAGAGCACAGCTCTGGAAAGTTCTCAACTCTAAACTAATAAATTTTGCAGCGAAGCCCTGTACCCTCATTAACTTCCTTCCAATGCCTGTATTGCTACGAGTCCAGCTGTAGGCAGTGGAGATTTGTGTACTGAGATTCCATGCCGGTGGCATGCTGCCATGCCGAAGCATCGCCACAAGCCGTGACCGCAGCTGTGACGGACACAACCTCGGAGCGGTATGCCGTTGGTAGAGGGATTCTTGCTGCGCTATAGCTGCGGCTGACAGGCCCAACATCAATTGCGTTGCGCGCCGACTCGGTGCAAGAAGCCCTCTGTGCAATGCTCTGCATTGGAATTGGAGTCCAAGTTGCGTCACAACTCTCCGCCATGGCTGCAAGAGCCGCGAGGGACCTGCAAGCCCATGTCATGGGTGTCTGGCACGCTCTCCTGGCAAACAAGTGCACCCTTCTGCCTCTGCCAGTGCCACGCATTCTGGCAAGCCCCGAGGAATGCATTGCACGCGATGACGTTAAGCTGCAGGAGTCGACGCCGAGCGGCACGGAGCAGCGACCTTACTACAGCATGCGGGGAACCCGTTCAACGTGCACGCCGTAAGAACGCCCAAGCCTCATCAAATCCCCGAAGATGAGAATCCCATCCAATGCTTGGGGAAGACACTGCCGGCTCCCACTCAGCTGCTTTCTCGCAGGCACTGGTGCTCGCGGCGCAGGTGACGATGTTCGGGTTCCTGAAGTCTCACCGAATTCCAGAGTGACAACGGTTTCCACATGTGCCGAGAGCTTCGTCTCCTTCACAGTCGAAGCATCACTACGGCACGAAGTCAGAAAATAAGTCCCTTCACAAGGCCGTCATTGGTGCCAGTGAGTTGCAAGGTGCAGCTCTCGGCGTGCTCCTGGATGCTGCGACTTGCAATCGCTCCCCTCGTGCGCCAAAATCTGTTGTTGGAGGAGGTCTAACGGCTCACACCGACTCAAACCATCTCTAACGGCTACGCAAACCCAAGTCGACCTGGTGCCTGCCGGAATCCTGGCTTTGCAAATCTCCTGCAACTCCAGCGCCCAGGTCCACTGGCCGGCCTTCTCCTTGCCAAGCGGCAGGCTCCGGGTTGATTCGCGTGATCGTGTGGTACATCAGACGTGCCCACAAGTCTGCAGCCGATGCGTGATGAATGCATACAATCGACGTCAGACTGTAGTGAAGGAAATATCTGGCTTCGAGCTACTCACTACCCTGTCTATCTCGAAGCAGGAGCCGCCAAGCCAAATGCCACAGCTAGATTCAAGTTAGAGTGCCCGATGCAACATTTCGGCAAGACACGCAAGCGCTGATCGCAGCATTGCATGCGATGATGTTGGGCTGAATCTCTGCGTCACCTCTGCAAGACATCCTGAACCTCACACTGTAGACACTGCTGCGACCTCTCAATTTGATGCAGCCCAGCCGCTGATCTGGCTGAAGAGGCTCAGAGCCATCTGCCATTGCCGTGACTTCTCGCAGCACGAAATCGCCGCAGCATAGGTCACCTGAGCACCCTTCCTTCGGACCTCACTGACCCAGTACAGACCTCTCAAAAACCTTCATCTTCGGCCGGAAGCATGCAACCAGTGCCGATAGTGGCAAGCGACAGGGAGGTTCAGCTTGTGGCAGGATTGAGTCGTAGCAAGGGTTGATGAAGGTGCAGTATCACAGCACGCCATGCAAAGGTAAACGAGCGAGCCGAAGACGGAAAACATCACAGGACAAGATTCGAGCATGCATGCTTCAGCGAGAGACTTGCTGATGAAGGCGAGCTGCAGAAAGAGTTACGAAGGAAAGACTCATTCTAATTACATTACTTGTGCGGATCATGGGTTCGGAAAAGTGGCAAGAGGAGCTTTGCACAACTCGCGGGGTTGTGCCGGCACATGCAGGACAACAGGCCGAAACCAAACAGGCCGAAACCACACGTGGCAACAGCCGCGGCTCTGCAACTGCTTCCCCTCGACTATTCCAGGAGCGGGTATGTAGCAAGGATTGTTCCTGTATCACGTGTAGCACACTGTTGTCTCTTTCTGCACTAAATCTATAACAGATGCAAAGCGAGGTGAACTAAGGTGAATTAGTTGATAGAGGCATAAGGGCACAAAACAGGACAGTGAAGATAGCAATACAGTACGACTAATACCCTCACGCCCCGTTCGCCCAGAGACTGGGTGGCTCGAGCTTGGGAGACCAATAGGTCTTCATTTTAAAACGGAATGCCAATGGACCATAATTGCAAGGCAGGTAACTCTTCTGGCGATACTTGAGGCTCTGTGCAGCCTAAGCCTGACGTATGGTCTCGTTCGTTCTTCCGCGTCTTCCGCAGCACGCTAGGCGCTTCTTCAATCTTCCAACTTCCAATGCTGCACATACTTGGACTCCACAAGTGGGGGTTTCCGAAAATAGGGGACCCTAATACAGTACCCTACATGATAGGATCCCCAGTATAAGCACCCCAAAATAAGGTACCCTAAATTTCTGAAACTCCCAAGTGAGCTTGGAGTACAGCGCTAGCTTTTGGATGAAACGGCCGAGGCGCGACACTTGGCTCTAGACGCCCAGTCGACAGCTGCTCCAGGAAGGCCACGGCCCCCCTGGTTCTCAAAAGGGGACGGAAATCTAGAGGCGCTTTTCGATGTCATAGAACGGGTACTGTAGCTCCCTCAGAAATTGATGTTCGGTGTGAAAGCATTCCGCATTGGCTCCCGATTCGCCTCCAGTCCGCAGTTTTGCTGGCGCTGATGGCAGCATTGACTGCCACGGTGCTTGTGCGTAGGCCTGTCAGAAGAGGCCGGCATGTCCCTCGCTGCTGATGCTAGTTCACCAAGATTGGCCCGGAGCTTGTGAAGTTGTGGCTTTGATGCTCCTCAGGTCCTCAGACCGAACCCTGAGTCTTTCGTCTAGTGGCCCCTACACCCAACCGTTAGACCACCGCATTGTCTTTGCCTTCGTGTAGAAGCTGGTCGTGCAACGCGTAGGCCTGAGACCAAGTGGCCGTGGTAGATAGAAGGCAAGCAAGCTCATCTTGCAGCTGGTGCAGCATGCTGTGCGTAATTGCAAGGCCCTACAGTTCGCCATGGCACTGAGGAAATTCCGCGAGGCTTGAGCTACAAGCACCCATAGCAGTTTCTGGGCCACGGTCCTGCTCCCATGCTTGGCCCTTCTCCGCAGCGCTTATAGCCGCTCCGAAGGACACCACCGAACCTGCGAGGCAAAGAAAAGAACACAACTGCCTGGGCGCTGCTTGAATTCAGGCAAGGCTGCCCTCCAGCTCTCGGCGTCGCAGCGTCTGAAGGGTGACCTCGGCTGCCACGCCGAACCCCCCTGAACTTCAACCCACTTTGGGAGCTACGGTACAAGCAAGTATGGGAGAGCAGTTGCAAGCCACATCGAATCGATTAGTGTCTATACTGCCTCCCTGACATGGGGCTCGTTGCTAGAAAGACAACAGCCCATTCATCAGCAAGATCCAATAAGACGACGAAACAAGCCCCAAAGAAATAACTCCGACGGTGCCCAGCCCTGAAACTCAGGAATCTGATCCTTTGAGTCTGTGAACCCTGCAATTCTGCAAATCCTGCATTTACCTGCGGACCTCCAACAACCTGCACCACTGCGGGGGGCGTCCGCAAAGCCCAATCCTGAGCCCTAAACCCCAAATCCCCGAAGCCTTAGCATTTCTGGCCCTTACACCCTGGGCCAGAAATTGTGAAACAGATTCTTTGGATGCGTACCAGTGTGCCTCGGCAGCAGCCCACCGTCCACCAAGACCCGATGCGGCTCTCACGGCTACCCCGGCCGACACCTGCGGCAACACTTAGGACTTGTCGGGCTGAGGACGAATTGTTCATCTGGGTAGTTGTCAAAATTATGGTCCCTTTTGGGGTACCCTAAATAAGAGGTGCCGTATTATAATAAGGACCCAAAAAGGGACCATAATTTTGACAACCACCCATCTGGGAACTTGCCATACCTAAACACTGGACACGAGGCATCCCTCTGTCACAGCCCTTGATGAAGAAAGGTCTGGCTGGGGAACCACTTCACAGGGGTTGCGGAAGAAGGCCTTTAGAGCGACAAGGCAGGAGAACAGGCAACATGGGAGGCTATGCACCAGACGACCCAAGAGCTGACACTTGATGGCATGCCGTGATCTCAGCAAAGAACCGGCCGAGCTTGGAAAGTCTTTCCCTCCAACAACATCAACCTACAAGTACAAAGCTGCTAAAGCCCAATGTTCAAGTTGTGCCTCATCTTCCTCGAGGCCCTGTGCCTTGAGGTCACAAAGCCCCTGTGCCCACTGTTGAGCGCGCACCTGGCTTTCACAGCACTGAAGCTTCCTAGGAGTCTTCGAGTTCGAGGACTTCTCAGACTCTCCTCTGAGAGACTGCTCGTCGCGTCTGTGGCCGAGGCTGCGGCAACGGCGTTGAGCACTGCGTTGTGCGTAACGATGCTGGGCTGGAGCTCCTACGAAGCAACGGAATGGGAAGAGTCAACCAAACAGAAGATCACATCCGTCAGAAATCCAGCAGACATGTCGTGTGTCATGATGGTCTACACCTGCATGACAGCTTGCACGCGACAGCGATTGCCCCTGAAGAGGTCCTCGCCACGCATGGCCGCAACGGCCTGCGGTCGGTTGCAGGAGCTGCTGAAGCAATAACACCGACAGCCATTGTAGCTCATGAAGCAGAGAAGCTGACAGCTGGAATCATCACCACTCGGGCTTGGGGACTCCCACAAAGCCTGGCCTGGCAAGCTTCTCGCCATGACTTCTGGGCTCCCAGCTGCGAGATGCGCTTGGTCCACTCCTGCCATCAAAGGCCATCAAGTCGTTTCGGCCAGGTCAAGGTCAACCTAGCCAGCTGGCTTGATGCTTTCGTGTCATGTCGCAGCGTGTCCTTTCTCGCGATAACATCGCTGGCAACTGCATCGAGAAGCATGGCGCCGCCATCACCGCAGCAAAGGTCCACAGCGGCTTTCGGCTTTTGCAGAATCTACCTCTTTGACGCCTTGCAATTTGGAGGGCCAGAGCGGCGTTAGGGGTGGACGACCAAGCAGCGACTGCTTCATACCGCTTCCATGTTCGACTCCCGTCTCGAGAACACGTGATACGACTAGGACTCTTGGCAGTTGCATGGGCTTAGCTTTTGCTGCCTGCCGTAGCTGCAAAGCCTGGGTGTTTGGCAAACGGCTACTCGCGATCTCTCGCAACATCGCAGCGATTGCCGTGACAGTCATGTTGGATGAAGCTCCGCAAGTGATGCTTTCATTCCCAACCCGTCACTACTGCACCACGCAAGAAGACCTGCAATGCCCATGCAACACTTTTAAAGATCCTGTTCAAATTCGGCCGAGTGGTATTCTGTGCTGGTCTCTGCGCCAATGACCCAGCCCCAGTTGTCCTTGGCAGTATCAAGCACAAATTACATCCTGCGGCGCCGTTCGGCAAGTGCGAGTGCCGGCTGTTGCAGCCAGGTAGCAGAGTTTCTGCTCACCTCGGCAATCGCCCCTCCAGATTCTCTGTTTACTCTACCTACCCACTCTTAGACACACGACATCGTTCAGCAGGGGGCATAAACACAAATAATGCCGTGCCTGAAGCGGGTCGATGCCCTGCATCTCGAAAAATCGACCGCCGTGGAGTAAGGACCTGCCAGTAACTCTTTCTACGGTGAACTCTACGACCCCTGTCAGAGCGGTTCAGGGCTCGGGAACTACAGTGCCAAGTGGAGCTGTTGGCATTATGTTCTCGCTGAAAGAAGCCTGATGTGAAATCGCTAAGTTCGAGAGCTGCAGGAACGTCTCACCTCTTCCAGTCCAAGTTGCCACCTGGTCTCCCCAAAGTGGGGGGACACGAAGACACCGTTCTTCTGGAAGTGTCTGCCGATGACTTGTGGCTTGATAAGTACACCATAGAGCTCAGCACTGATCACCAGCTTTCCGAGACCTCGCCTAAGGCCCATGGAAGATGGCCGGCCGTGGTAAACCAGCCGCCAGCGGAAGTGCGCCACCTCCGAAGCTCTGGACTTTTGCCAGCGCTTGCCAGGTGCTTCTTACCAGGGCCTTACCCGCCTCTGCCTCGGCGATGTGCTGTCTTTTGCTGTCCAGCTCTGCATAGACGTAGCATCGTTTCCTTGGTGCGAAGCATTGTCCTCGCCCCACTTTCCTTCTTTCTGCCGACAGGTCTCCACTTGCTCGGAATCCGCGCCATGCCACTTTGGGCTCCTGGAAGTATTGGGTTTGCTTGCACCGCACGTATGTTCCGTAAACACATGTCCAAACTTCTCATTTGGTTGATGCTTTAGTGTGACGAATAGTGCCAATAGTAGCGCACGAAGCTTGACCATTGTTCCTAGCATGCGTCACTGCCTTGCTGAATCGCCAGCGGCATAAGTCTGACTCGTATCTGCAAGCGAATCACAAGTTGGACCTGACAGACAGGCTGACAGCCTGCCTCTTGTCTTACAACCCCGAGAAACAACTCGGAATAAACACATTCCGTGTTCACAGAAACGCTTTCTGATGCTTCAGGTGCCGAGATTCAGCTCTGTGAGAAACCGGGGTGGTAAGACTGCGAGTTTGTTGGAGATGAAAGCATGAAAAGGCTGCTCACCAACAACTCAGGATCTGCACTTTGCATGGGCCACAGTGCATGACATGCTCTGTGCCGTGACGCATGCAATGCTCCACTCTTCGACCCGTCCGCATGGAAACAATCGGAAGCAACGAGACGGAGTGAAAGCTCAGACCCGATACTAGTTTTTGTTGACTCTGATTTTATCCTACTTGCTCTGCTACTCCTGGGACGTGCGGGTTCGTCTCGTGAAGCGCGTGGAGCAGATCCGACTTCTCCTCAGCGCAGGCAGACGGACACGCGCCAGTGGCCGCCGCAGGAACACGCACTAAGTAGCCGAAATCGCCACCAGGTTTTGCTAAGCTGCAGTGACATGTGGTATCTGAATGTCCCGTCGTTGGAGGAGGGACTTGCACTCTGCCACGGAGAGCTTCAGGCCAGAGTAGTCGCCTCCGTGAGCAGATCTTCTGATTAGCGCACAGCGGGTGCTTAGGAGTTCGGCGAGAGGGGGTTTCTGAGGCCTTAGATGGGGTCATATGGGGGTCTGCGTGCGGTTTTGTCGTAGAGCTCAAAGTCGCGATCTCTGTGGATGCTCTTTCGGAGGATCGCTGAAATTGAAGGTCGAGGGCTCTGCGGCGTGTCTGAGGAGGCTACGTCCATTCGTTCTGGAAGCTTGTACTTTCGCGGGCCCACAGCTCACCTGCTTGGCAAGAGCCCCTCTGTACCCGAAGACCAGGACACACTTTCCTCGCCGCGCATGCGACGCTGCGCTTCGGCTGTTGTAGTAAGGAGCTCCTGTCTGGATCACTGGCGAGATTGGTTTGGTTATCAACATGAGCCAGTCCCAGGGAAGCCCTCGACAAAAGGAAGGCACAGGTGGCCTTGCGTGAATTCCACGGCCGCTTCCAAAGGCCCCCTGCTTCTGAGTGGGGCACGGGAAGTGGCGAAGCTTCAAAGCTAGAGTCATTGAGAAGGTGTAAGCTCTGCATAAGTACTGCAAAACTTGGGAAAATCAATGCCCTGGCTGCGACTGCGCTCCTGAGCCCCCGCATCTTAAACCTGTGTGTCGGTGGATGTTTCTGCTCCTGTCTCTGATTCCTCCGATGGCACAGCGGTGTAGACGGTGTACTCGGCGCCACCGCGGCTCGTCGTGACGGAGCACGGCTTCTCATCGCATGGCAAAGCGTCCCGGAGCTCTTCCATAAAGCTTCTGAAGTCCCCTGCGTCTAGCTGCTGGCCTGTATGCCTCAAGAAGAACTCCTCCACGATTCCACTCTGTCCCTGCAAGCATGTCTGCGCATCCTTGGAGGCAGGTGCTACTGGATTCACAGATCCCCTTTGTGCTGGCGGTCTTTGTGAATCCAAGGATTCCTACGAGTTGTTGGGGCATGTACCGTTACATGAAGGATGCTGATTTGGAAAAGCAACCTTGCCTCCAGGGTTTTCATGTCCAAGTCCTTGTCCGCCAGGTCGTTCTTGTTCAAGCTTTCGATCTGGTCCTTGGTTTTTTTGAACTCTTTGATGTCCTCGGTCAGCTCGAGCACTTGATCCAGCTTGTCGACGTTCCAGAGAATGACCAGAAGGGAGACTGTGTGGCATAACATCCCTGTCATCACAGTAATGACCCGAACCAGCTCCATTGAGCAAGACCACATGCCCAAAGAAGCGCAGTGATCGCCTGTTCGAATCACGTGGAGCACGACGACTGCCTGGGACACATTTGAAACATGCTGAACTACTTGCATATGATCTGAAACTGAGTATATACACTACCAGTGCAATTTCAAAGTAGGAAATGCCCAAAATCAAACCATGATGCCATGTGGAAGTGGAACAGGAGGAGGGCCACGCTACAGACAACACCGACGAGCACGCTGACATATAGGGGCGAGTCAGTCAAATGTACGTATACCTGCAGCGTTGGTCGCACAGGAATGCACATCCCGATTGTCCTGGACTAGAAGGGTTCTGATGATACTGTTACTCAGATGAAGAGTGTAAAGCATGCACCGGCAATGCAGGAGACACCTTGTTGGCCTGCTTCATGTAGGGGTTCTCTTCTTGGGATGGAGTTCCGATGGTCACCTCTTCGTCCTCGGCATGGAGTGGCTCTCCGTGCACAAACGGCTGGATCTTCTCGAAGAAGTTCAGAACCAGCGACACAGGTCGCAGGAGTACTGCCTCTGGTTTGCTTTTCATGTCGTCCTCAGTCGGTTCCCGCAGCAGCTCTTTCAGCTTGTCGTCATGCGAAAAGGCGACTTGCGCGAGGTTTGATGTAAAAGATGTCTTGGACGTTCGTCGCTTCTTTCTGTAACCTCTGTAGACAGAGCTGCACCACGATTGAAGGCCCTGGGCGAGCTGTTGGTCCTGATCCAGCAGCGGCCGAGCCGCTTCTGGATCATGGGCCGTCTTCGTCCGAGGCAGCTGCAAGCTCCTGGCATGCTCGCTCTGTATCGTGAGGAGCTTCACCATACTCGTCTGCTTCTGCTGCCTCAGTGTCTGAGTCAAGTCGTAGAAGACGGCCTCCTGGTTGAATGCCAGAACCAACTTCTCGAACTTCTTCATTGCCGGCTTGCGCAGACGGTGGAGATGGTTCGCCATCAGCTCAACAAGATTGTTGAATTCCTCCGGGCAGAACTGCTCGCATTTCTGGAGGATGTTGCGCATCTTGTGTATGTGGCCTCGCACCTGCTGCACGAGCTGAATCTCAAGCAGCTCGCATAGCCTCTTGGCCTGAGATGTTGCATGGGTCAGGGCAACGCCGATCTGGCTGTTCATGTCGTCAATGCACTGCTTCCTGTCCTGCTTCAACCGATCAAGATTCTTGTCGAAGTGAATCAGTGCCATGACGGATTGCCAAAACATCATCAACATCATCAAGCCGCCCAGGAATTTTACCGAACAGGTATACTTGCCTGCACCCTCTTGGGTCCACGGTTTGTTCTCGAAGCATCGCAGCTCCACAACATCCAGGAGCCAGGTCACCCCAAAAACTCCCGAAATGACACTGCCGATGAAAAGCATAAGCCGGAGGAAGCTGAATTCCACAAGATGCTCTAAATGGCAGACACGAAGCCACCAATGCGCATCCGGCCATAATCTCTCAAAAAGGGACCCCATGGCGTCAATCTGCTGAGTGCTGCTAGTCGGTTAGATCGGGGTGGAACTGTGTGCTATTGCGTTCGGAATGCGCCGCTGGTGCAACATGTTTATCCCACATGCGATTCAAGGGTCGCTTGTCTACTTCGCTACTCTAACTGGTTCGGGCCAATCCGAGATTCACCGAGTCACAGAGGGATACCAGGCCGTGGCAAACGTAGGAAAGCAAAAGGTCTCGTTTCCTCGAGAAGTGCTCGGGGCATTCGTAGTGTCCCGGTGAAGTCCAGGAGGTGGAAAATTGTTCTTTCGTACCTTTTCCTCGTCAAGTCTTCCCACAACTTCTACATGTTGTACTGTGGCCAGTTCGAGCGTTTGGGCTGGCACACGCTGTTTGATGTCGTGCGGGTCACATCTGCGAGATCACCCGAGCAAACAGAGCAGGGCGATACAAACGGACGAGGTTCATGATTCCAGCTCGGTATTCGCTGTTGCGCGAAGGGCGACTAGTCTACACCAATGCCATCAGGAACAATCTGTTCTTCCCAGTTGCCGTTGCGGAAGAGCTCCCCTGGCTTCATCCACTGCTTGCCTGCGCACACAGACCGGGACATGTCGAACACTGCGACTCAATGGATTTGTGGTAGCATCCAGTGCAGCAAGGGCAAGAGGGCTCCACAGTTTCACCCCTCCCTAAAACAACTCGAATGTCGGCCTTCTTGCACAGCCCCAAATGCCCAAAGACATGTTCAAGTGGAGCCGGGCTGCCGCGCCAACGATCCTGGCACAGGCTCTTCCAGGTGTCCTCGCAGACAAATCTTCGTGGGTGCTGGACATTCTCCTAAACCAGCTACCAACTACTCCGACAACGAGCGCGTCCAGCCCTGCTTTGCAGATGCGGATGGTGTCTGATGAGCGAGCCCTCGGGTGTGATTCCGAACTGGTAGAGCTGGGGAGTGATGCATCGAGATGCTTCTGCTCGTGGAAACGAGCATTGAAATCATTGAACCCCCGCCGTGCTGACGTGCTTTGCAATATTGTATGCGCGTTTCACGTGGATGTCTGCAACCGTTCTCCAACATCACATGCAGATGCCTCGAGCGAGGCTTGCAGCGACTGTCTTCACTGTCTGTGTCCTGTGATGTCCTTGCCCAGACCCGAACATGCAGCGGCACTAGAGAAATAGTCTTGCAAAACAAGCACTTGTCATTGGAATAGTGTCCACCGACCTCATCGTTCGCCAAGGACTGGAGCTTGCATTGGGCTGGGCCGACCCGACACAGGTCAGCTGGAGAAAGGAAGGACAGCACCTGCCACGGGATCTCTGCTTGTAGTCATGCGCCACTTCATGCAGAGAAGATCTCCCGCTGCAACAGTTGCCAGCCTTTAACCATGTCTCGTCCAACAACGGAGGCCTTAGCTCGTTCACTGGCTGGTAAAGTGCGGTGCAAGTCAGGGCGATCTCAAGCGCAGGCTGCGCTATTGGCTCGTAAGTCCTGCACCCTTCGCTGGGCATCTGTGCTGGCAATGTCGTCTTGGTCTCATCAGCCTCTGCCGTGATACGAGGCCTGAATTCGCTTTTTCAGCATTCAAAAGTCTGCAGGCGACATTTAGCAGCTAAGGACCGGCAAGACGCACGAACAAGCCCAGATTCGCACTTCAGGCAGAAGATCCTTTCAAATCTCAATGCAAGACTGGCAGGTGGAGGCGCAGAATTGCTCTGAGCCAGCACGAGTCAAGCTCCCGCTCCCCTAAAGTACCCAAAGACCCGACGAGCCTGTGGTCCTCACTTGCTCTCTCGGCTTCCGAGTGAAGCAGCGGTGCTTGCACCCTCGCGGCGCTGAAACAGAATCTTTTACTATAGTAGATCATAGCATGTTCTATTCTATTCCATTCTAGTCGGTTACACTATACTATACTATACTTTACTACACTATACGATACTATACTATACTACATTATGTTATGTTATACTATACTACACATTACTATGCTATACCCTGCTATACTATACGAAACTACTCTACTCGTCTACTGTACTAGACTATACTATACTATACTATACTATGCTATACTATACTATGTGAAAGTGAAACTAATTGAATGTGTGCAGTGTTATGCTGTACTCTACTACTATACTATACTATATTGTACCGTTCATTCTCGGTTCAGAACGTGTGTGTCCAAGCAGATGCTGACACTCTCTGTGACTCCCAACATCGCGAGCACCATGCAGCACAGGCCACACTTCAGTGCGACACGGATCATAAGAGATCTCCGAATCTGGACCGCAATGGCAGCCTGAAGCCCTGCAGCAAAACCCGAACTTGAGAACCCTGAGCATCGCTGAACCTTTCAACTCTCTGATCGGCTCCCTACCAATAGCAAAGCCTTGCGTAGACTCCAAGACTAGGACAACGAGTCCACGGGATGCCTAGGACCCGGCGAGGTGCCCAACCCCAGACGGGCGGCCGCACGCCGCAGCAGTGGCCAAAGCCAAGCGAGTAGTGACATGAGATGGGAGTGGCAGGGAGGGTGTAAGGCGTTGCGGACCTGGCCCTACAGGCCCTACACTACAGGTTTCTCCCGAATCTTAGCCACTGCCATGTCAATGTGAAATTGTGGATTTTGCGAGGAGCGGGCCGGCTTCCAGGTAATATAGTAGTCTCTATTATATTATAGCACAGTAGATATTAGAATATAAGGCATTATATCATATCATGTTTGTTGCAATGTACTATTCTGCCTGGTACACCACAGCACCCGAGTGATAGATGGACCTATGGACCTACGCTGTTCTGCACTTCGTCGGGTCTTCTGGCAGTCAGATTGCGACGCTGTTGGAGGAGGCTTTCACGCAAAGCGCCTTGATCACTGCAAGAAGCTTCCCGGGCAACGTGTGAGATACAGCACAGAACAGCCCGTGGCAGATTGAGCGTATCGAAATCTTTATAACCCGCGGAGGTGCATCCTACGATGGTACCACTCCTGGGACGGCGAATACCTCCAACGAAATCCCGTAATTCTTCTTGAGTGACCGAGAACTTGAAGTAGGCCGACCAAACTCTTTGAGGCGCGTCCATCAGACTAACAACCCCGCCCGGAGCAAGACTAGAGAAACAAGAAGCGGCGTAAGAAGGAAAACGGCGTTGAGAAGCTTCCGATTGAGCGCAGCATTAAGGTCTCTAGCACCTGTGGCTTAGACTCAGAGAGGAGTATAAGAGAGTATAAGTCAGTGTAAGTGTATTGTAAGAGAACAACATGATGTAGCATGATGTAGCACATATTGTATGATATAAATTTTTGTGACATAACATGTATGACTCTCTTGGGCGTGAACACTGCATCGGGTTGAATTTTGTCTTACGGGGGGCAATAATCTTCAGACCTCTGCTTAGGCAGCTTCCTGGCAAAAAGCGCAGATGGGAGCCCTGTGAAGCTAGACTGGTATGTTGAGGCCACTTCCGAAGCCCGTTTTCTTTGTCATCGCGCACAGTTGCACACGTCACACGCTTTCCCCAGAGTGTTTCTTCGCACACTTTGCCACGAGACCATGCGGCCATGTGGATCGACATCAAGGATTCTCCGTTGTCATATGTGGGTGCCGCACAATGAACAAACAACTAAATAAAGCTATACGTCCTAGTTATCCCTTAATTACCTCTGGCCCGCTTCTGCTTGGGCTCAGGCGTCTCCAGGGAAGCAAACTTGCTGCGAAATTCAAGCTGAAGCTTGGCAACGACTCTGCATCCTTGGGCGAAAGAGCTTAAATACTAGTTGGCACGACGTCCTTTGATTAAGGAGTTGCATGGTTGCTTCGCTACCAAAAACAGTTTATGTCAGGACCATTCATGTTGAATGGAAAAACTTTGCAAACGGTGCTATGAACTGAACCCTACAGAGCGCCCTGTCTCGAGGTACGATTGATAAATCGCGCATTCTGCTGAAATTCTTTCGTGCTGCTCATCCAAGTCAGTTTCGGAATAGTGCGCAACAGCTTACCGAGGTGCAGAATGAAACTCGAAAACTTAGAGTTGCCAATCAAGCTAATTGGGTCATAACAAATATTCTGAAAGCGGCTGAGATCACAAACCCGACTTGCCCTGTGTAGACCGAACAGACCAAATCCAAGTACGAGTGTCTTTGCTCGACATTCCTGGCCAGAACAGATTTCTGTTCGTCCCCATGGAACTTTGGGAAAGCTTCACACCAGGGAACAAGGATTGCTCCAGGCGTTGCCGGCACCGGACCACTGGATGTAACGAGGAACTCGTCCTGCTCGTTACCAAAGCGCAAGCCCAAGAGATTCTCCAAGGAAATGGTGCCGCACTTGACTCGGTACGTCGATGCGTCACCCATGATGCTCTCTCCATCTGTAAACTTCGCATCAGAAAGGGCCACCTGATGTGGGAAAACATGTAGTGTCGATCTTGGGTCAAACTGAACGCCAATCCGCTCTTCGCCTTCGGAGTTCATACAGAGGTCTTTGACCACCAAGCCACGTCGGCCAGCCTCAGCGTCCCCGGCAAATGAATCAATTATGTACCGTAGAAACGCGACCTGCATTCCTCATTCTTGTCGAAAACCAAGCGGGTGCCCACACAAACAAAGCCTGTGCTGTGGATACACGACGTAACTAGAAAATTGTGCACGCAGAAATGTTCCGAGACGAATCTGAATCGAGTCGTGTGAGCTGGTGTTTCCTTAAAAAAGGCGAGTTGGAGTGAGGTGGGCCGTTGTGTTTTTTGGTGCCCTGGAAACCATGAAACATACCCCCTCTTTGTGGCAACGGGCCAGCAAGAACGAATTGGGCAAGATTTTCTGGCTAGAGTAGCGGCTACACAAACTCACAAGTCACGACAATCCATGCACAACATGAGGGGCACTAAGTTGATTTCATGTCCCAACTTGAAGCGGACGAAAACAACAACATCGCAGGGGCAGAGTGAGACTGATTTTGATTCACGCCTGTAAGCCTCTTCGAGCACATGCTGTCCTACAAGTCTCGAAGCTTCTATTACCAGGTCTGGCCACCACCACACAGAGCCGCCAAGCCGCCTCGAAATCCTTAAGCCTCTGAACTTAGGCGCTAGATGCTCAAGCGCCGTTTAGGCGTTTGCCAGCGTTCAGGTCCAGGTAACGTTTTTAGGCGATTAGGGGCAAGTAGGAGCTGTTGGTGGCCGCACCCGAACTAGGAGCATGTAGACGTTCCTTTCATTAGCGCTTGTGGTAGCGCCTTTAGTAGTTTAGACGCTGTTTGGCGCGTTTAGGCGCTACATGTTGGGGGTCCTTCTTGGAATGAGCGCTCACTTGTTATATGGCTGCAGTGGGCTTCAGGAACAGCTATAGCCTATAGCAGCTAATGGATGAAATCTACCGTCACAAGACTGCTGCAGATGCTTGGCTCAAATGGCACGGTTTCAGCAAGTTTCAGCTTCGCGTCGGCACGGGTTGAAGGTTGTGTTTGTAAAACTCTCGACGGCTCTTTTGTGCCCAGCATACGGGAGTGCGGAAGATTTTTCAGCCACAAAAACTCATCATTCCGGCCTCTCTCGAAGGTTTAGGTTTCAGGGTTTAACATGTAAGCATTAATCATTTCATGTCAGCTTGTATATCTATGTTTTTGAGCCTGGCTGCCAACACGCCTCTTGAAGCCGCGAAGCCTTTTAAAAGATTGTAAAAGACCTTAAAAATCCTCAGCAACCTTTCAAAGCCTCTAAAACCTCCAATAGAAGCCTCTAGCAAACATGTAAGCTTACAAGAGGCTTCTGAGCCTGGCTGCAAGTACGCCTCTGTAACCCCGTAGCGCCTGGCCGGGCAAACTATATGACTTTGCAAACTTTAGGCTTCAAACCCCCTAAACCCTGAACCCTAAAAGCCCCTCTGCCTGGAAGCCCCGAAGCCTCGAAGTCGCGAGGCCTCCAAACTTGAACGTTTAGCCCGCTTTTTCAAGCGTCTTTAGGTGCTTAGGCGCTTAGGGGCTTGGGGGCTTCGGGGTTTTTAGAAGCTTCCCGCTTTGTGCTCTTGCAATGGCAACACAGAGACCCGAGATGATTTTATCTTCAAGCCTTCAATGAAAAGGACGAGCATTGTCAGCACGCAATCACAGCGAAATAGGACCATTCTCAAAAATGCTGTACTCCATTTGGGAATCCACAACTTGTGCACCCAAGAAACTCCCCAACGCCACGCCGAGCGGCTTGCTTTTCAACAGTTTTTCCGAATCACCGAGGTCACAACACACTTCTCAAACAATGCCTTGCCGTCGGTTCGTTGCTGAAACATGCAAGACATAAACGGTCAGGGCTCGATCACCTGGGTCTTGTAGAGGTGTTTCATCCATAAACCACAACACAACTGATTGGCGGCGTATTTGAAAAAAACCACGTATCAGTGCTCCATGGCCTTTCGCGACGCGTACAGAACACCTTTCGATAGCTGGACACGACGCCAATCAACATACAGAATGCACATTCGGACTTTGAAGTCAGGCAATGGTCTTTGTGTACCTTGAACAGCGCCCTTTCAGGTTTGTCTGTGGCCCCTTCGAAACGAAGAGCCTATCTGAAACTTCGTAATGTGCACGACTTATCGCTTCACTCGCAAAACAGAGGCGCTTAGCCGACCGAGCAACTGCCACCAGGACTTCTGGCGGCGGCCGGCGGCGCTCATCAGATGAGCGCAGCAGCGCAACAAAGTCTTCTTTCCGGGTGACGCCGCGCATCAGCTCCCCTTCCCCACGCTCTCGCAGGCGCTCCTGTGCAGGGAAACTGGCATGTCATCTGGCACATGGAAGTTGCTGAGTCCTGTTCATCAAAATTGAAACCTTTGCCGTCAAATAGAACAGTTTAGCACAATGACTGGGCGTAGCAGCGATGAAACCTCAACCGAAGGTCCTTGATCTGCGCAATCGTGAGTCTGCCTGCATCTGAAGGGATCTCAGCCCTCACTGATAAATTCTCGAGAGCCGTGGCCACCTGCTGCTTTTGGATGGATGCCACCCGAAGCCGCAAGAAGAAGTTCGGGGTCATCGACGAACCCCTGGCTTGCAGGTCACCTCAGCTTGAAGTGTTCAGGGTTGAATCTGCAAGGCTCAGCAAGAAACTCGTCAGTCAACAAGCTGGCGACCTCCAAAAAATGACTCCTTTGAGCACAAGCGAAAGGGTGACCGTTTGTTTTGTGAGTGGGCACCTCGAATTTGCCATCATCTTCACCATGCTACGTCTGCTAAGTATGGGGTGCCAACAACTACTTGAACCCCCAGATCAATGCTTAGCGGCAATGGATAGCGGCTCCTTTGAAATTCGTGAGCTCGAAGCTGAGGAAGTCCGTGTCACTAGGACGTAGGCTCTCTTGCGAAACATCCTCGGTGACGACAGAGCGTATGCATGAGGCCAGAACTACCCGAACCCACATGACCTCAAGGCTGGATGGTCTGCCACAGTTGCGGGCCATCCATACCCTCCAGAACAAGGTTCGCTTGACGGATCACTTACATCTGAATCACTTTGAGATTAGAAATCTCGGCTAGTTTGCAGGCGAGGTGGAAACCATGACATCTCCGGCGACATCACGAGCAACAAAAGCGATGCTAGCACACATCGGTAACGCGTGCAAGCAAGTCAAGAGACGACGTACACATGCTGACATCACAAATGTCTTGTGAGCACTCATGCTGAGAACCGGCACTGCTATCAAGCGACTTGTTAAGTGAGATTGTCCCTCAAAAATCTTTTCAGTTCAGCATGGCAACTGATGTCAGCAAGGGCCAACATAAAGCAACGACAGGGGGAAAATGCTACGATTTCGAAGGTGACGGAGGTGATTATGCCCCTGCCTGCACAAAGCATAAAAAACTTTGCTTGTAAAAGAACAGCTTGTTCCCGGCATTCACTGAAACCACTGAAGCCAAAGATCCAACAAAGATTCACAGCTGGGGCCCCACCAACCCACCAAGCCATATTCTTACTTGTGAAATGCTTGCAAATCCTGTTTCAATGATCATATCTGCTTAGCCAAAGGTCAAATGGCTTCAATGTCAAGGGCATTGACACTCGGCTGCTGCTGTAGCAGATCGACTCCCTGCAACGATCCAACATCTTCGCAACAGTTCTGGCAACTGCCTACTTTCATTCAAGTGCTTCCTCTGGCGTCTGTTCATGGTGTAGGTGCTTCAGGTAGATGCAATAACCATGAGACATGCTTCTGAAGGTCAATGCCATCAGGGTCTGATACTGTCCCTGCTGCCCAAACGGCTGCACAGTCGAGTCACTCATCGGCAAGGACCTGCACCCAGGAAGGCTGCTCAGGGCTTTTTTCAAGGCCAGGGGTTTAGGGTATACGGCTCAGGGCCTTTAAGGCAAAAGTATAGCAACTTTAAGGTCTTTGGGGTCGTTAGTCTTTCGGGTTTGGGATTTGCAGTTTCGGGTTTGCTGTAGGGTGTTTTGGTTTGAAAGTCATTTCGGTTCAGGGCTTAGGACTTGAGTTTAGGGTCTGAGGGGTCTTTAATTTATGGTATTTAGGGTCAACAGCTTAGGATTCAGGGTGCAGGGTCTTTAGGGTTTAGGATGCAGGGTTTCGGGGTTAGTCTTAGGGTTTCAAGTTTAGGGCGTAGGGCTTCAGGTTTTCGACTTAAGGTTACAGCTTAGTTATTTTTGGGGGGAGGACCTCTTTTCCCTCTGCTGTCCACGTCAGGAACCCCTGAACGGAGCAGCTTAGGGTTTGAGGCTTAGGGTCTTCAGGGAGTAGGGTTCAGGTTTGGGGGTTTGGCTTTAGAAAAGCTCTCTGAGAAAGCTACTGGGAGTTACAACTCTTTCCACCCTCCCCTGCCCCAATCAGCGATGCTGACACTACCACCAACTGTCTCTATCACCAACATCCAGTGCAAGAGCAAATGCATCACAGAAAGACGGTCCCCGGTGTAAAACGATGAAGTGGCCAGGCACTTGGCAGCACCGTCAAAAGTCTGGAAGGAAAGGCATGGCAAGCCATAACTCTCAAGTAGCCAAGACTTTTTGTTCGTGCTCTGCGGAAGGTCCCAAGCCACGGAAGACTTCGGCTGCTGGCCCCTACGACACGTCATTCGGTACTGCAATTGATGCAACTATCGCCGCCTGGCATCTTTGTCCGGTCTTCTTGCTTCTACAGGGCACAGCCATGCCGCTGCCAACTGCAGCCAGGGGGCCGCGAAGACCCCGATTCTAAAACTCACGACAGGAAACGGTCACGGCTGACGTATTCTAGTTGCCCGAAGCGGAACGAAGACAGCTCCGGTCCCAGTCTGGCTCACTGCCGGGTGTTCCGAAAGCAACGTGACTTTAGAAATGGCTGCCTCAACCCCAAGACCTAGATTCCTAGTTTTGAACTCTACAACGCATCACTGGGAATAGCAGGCTGGTGGCCAGAGGAGACAGCTTGGGAAGGCGTTTCATTCATCGGCACTTACTTGACAAGAATTGGCTTTGGCATTGTCGGACCAACCATCTTCCAGCATTGTGAGACGGTGAGCAGCCTCAGGAAGTCTACCACGGACACTTCAGCTCTTCAGGCTGCTCGAGCACGCGGAGCGGGGGCCTGCGACAGTCTGGACGTTCGTCATGACGGGTCGAAACTGCAGCAGGAAAGAGTCCTCTGAAGTCCGAGAATTCAACAGACTTTGGGATCCAATAGTATCGCAAATAGCAGATAGAATACCGTATATCGCATAGAGTAAAGAACATAGAATATAGAGAATAGAGTCTAGAGCATAGAGTCCGGAATATAGAGTATATCGAGAATCACATAGAGTATCAAGTCGACGGTATATCATACATAGTCCATAACACACAGTAACCATTGCAATGTGTGTGTTGACAGTCTGGGCCTTGAGGCTGTCGGTCATCCTTTGTGCTGGCGAGACCTCTTCGCCGCCTCTGCCTGCCACCGAGCTTGCACATTCCGCAGAAGCTGGAAATCAAAACAGATTGATCTTGAAGGACATGATGCTTTTCGAGCGAGGGGAGCATGCAGGATTTGGAGAGTGTGCAGCGCAGCCACCTTCAGCGCATACTCCGGAAGACGTGTCCTGCCAGTGGCCATTACTCAGCAATATGGCGCTTCCTAAGCTGATACGCTGTGGATATTCTGTGCTACAGCAGCATCGGCTGCAACCTCTCCAACACAATGTCCGGACTCGCCCCGATCCTCTTGACTGTTTTCAGCTTGAGCTTGAACTCGGAGTTGTAGGTCTCCTGATGCCAGTACTAGAAGTGGACTTCGCCCTTGACTGATCTCTGCTGCGCCTTCTCTGCCCACGTGGAGACCACTTCGGCGAACTGATGAAGGGATGGCCTGGTGGTTCGGCGGCATTTCTGAAGTTTGTTCTCACTGAGGCTTTCTGCTTTCTGCGCCCCCCCCCCCCACCTCAGGTCCACCGTCTGACCCACGTAAGAGCCCTGGTCGCCCAGGAAAGCCAGCTCTATGAACATGCCGCCTCGGCTTGCCACGCCTCTTGCCAGGTTGATTTTATGCACCGCAAAGCCCCAAACCCTAAACCCTAAACCCTAAACCGCCGTCTTAGGGATGCTTGCAAAGCGGGAAAGCAGCGCTGAGGGCTTCGCAACCCCATTCCCATTCAGTGTCGGCACTCCTGCGCCCAGCTGAGTCTCATGAGCACAGGCTTGAGTTCGCAACCATGAACTCAAGGGTGACACCCTGCCTCAGCTCGTACTGCTCCGGGTTCGGATGGATCATCATCCCGGAAACTGCACCCTGGAAGGAACGACTTCGGACGGCATCTCGGCATTACTTTCAGGCCTCCAGGGTCTTGTGGAGAATCCGCAGCTTGCTCTCGACCCAGCCACAGAACCTTGTCATTCGATGTCGGCTTACGACCTGGCCTCCAGATTTGCACCCTCCGAAGCTGAGGCCAAAGCTTGACATGTGCCTCTGCGCTCTTGGCGAGCACTTCCAAGCAGAGGTAATGCCTGGCAGATGCTTCAGATTCTTGTCCAGCTGCTTATGCCAGCTTCTGTCCAGATGACCAACTAAGCAGCCCTGTAAAGTGCAAACAAAGCAGACGATCTTACCAGCACGAGTCAGACGTGCAGAAATCACCAAGGCTTGTCTTCCAAAGTCGACGGGCTCACTTGAAGGGATCGTTGCTGAAGAACGGGAAGGGGTTGTGAACTTCCTCCATTCAGGCACTCAATGCCCTTGACTCAAGGCTGCATGGACGTGTGAAAACAGGGATCTCGGCACAATCTGCACTGACTGTGGCTCTGCCAGCCGCCAACTCAAAGGGGCCCGACTGCTGTCCTTCCAGTCAGCCTTGTTGTTTTCTACCTTTTTCACTACCTGGCAAAGATTAGTGCAGCAGCAGGTGCCAAGCAGCAAAGAAAGAATACGGATGGATGGCTGTCAGAGCGCCTCGTATCCTCGCCGAAACTCGTCAAGGAGAATCCGCTTCGTGGTGTCTGTGACATTATGCCTGCGTGGTAGCCCAAACTTCTGGACAGAGGTGGGGCTGCCAGCATCAACCCGCTTGACTCGCTTGCACATACTGCCAACTTCTAACTCCCATCTTCAAGAGTGAGCCCTATCACAAAGCCAGGACCAGGTCTTAGATCTGTTGCAGCCGGGCGGCGTGGAGTTCATTGCCGGAAAAGCCGGGGTGATGACTGGCATCAGGTGCTGCCTCGCTTTGGGTTATCTAGCATGACCCACGACCGCCGTGCGATTTCCATCTGGTGTCGGCGATCTGCTCCAACTTGCAGCCAAAGTGCTTGTCGGCAAGACTTGTCTTCGGATTCCAGGGCTGGCAGGGCTGCAAGATTTTAAAAAATGCGCAAGAAGGCCTTGCTCGACTATATACATGGGATCGTGCATCCGGCCTTTTGGCCCACAATTCCGGCCACGCTCTCCACGATCTCACAAAGCCTGAGAGCATTCGGCATCGGCGGGGATGGCTGTGAGGAGTTCGATTTCTTTAGCCGAGGGTGGAGCACGACTGGCTTCGACCAATTCCACTGGTCATAGGTTCGAAAGAACCTTGCAGCATGGGCAAAAGGGCATCATAGGCGATGTCTCCTCCTGGCTGAGTGGTGGGCCGATTAACGAGCTGGCTGAAGCAGTAGTTGGGGTAAAGTTGACCTCAGATTGCTGCTAGATCCGTCTTACGAAAGAAGACGGCGACGATGCTCACAACGAACGACCAGAAGAAGAACGAGCAGGAGCAACCATCGAGGTCGCAGCTGGTGATAGAATCCCATGGCTGTGTGGGGATGAGAGCCAAGGAGGTCGGATTTTAGAAATTCGCCCAAACCTCCTGTGGACTCAGCTGCCTAGAGTTGAATCACCACCTTCCTACATGTCACATGCGTTTATACAACGGCAAATATGAAAATATATTGTAGGTAGGTGGATAATTAGGTAGAGAGAGATGGGCACATGGATACATGAATGTGTTTGTATTCACCATATTCTGTGTATGTATATATACATATATAAATAAATACATGTGTATATATATATATATACAAACGCACACAGACATACATAGGTTTATTTATTTGCTAACCTACAGTTTCCCTGCGCTCCTAATTTCGTCTCTGGGGCTCTTGCAGCCTGCAGTGCCCCTGCAGTCCCTGCAGCCCTACGTACGAGTTGCCCTTGCCGCCGCTAAACCTCTAATGCCCCTAGCATTACTACTAGTATTGGCATTAGTAATTACGGATATATATATATA